>PVJI01019439.1:0-31044 GCA_004026765.1 Micronycteris hirsuta | reverse complement strand
GTGGAGGGGAGGGAGAGGATGCAAATAACTGTAATTGAACAACAATAATGTAATTTAAAAAAAAGAAGTAGCTCTTAATTCAACATTAACTGTACTGATTAGAGTAAAAATACAAATCATACCTCCCTGTGGTACATTCATGAGGAGACAAGGGACATGCTTATCTCTTCTCTTTTCTCTTTCATTTTTTTGGCTGCCTTAGAAACAACACATCAATATAGAATCTGCTCACAAATGAGTAAGTGTCGGTATAACATATGAATCATCTATTTTCCATTTGTTTCCAACAAAGAAAAGTGTCACCAGTAAATACTTTAGAACTGTCTGTCTTTTTATTCTGATTACAAAAGTTATACACACCCATAGTAAAAAGAATGAGGAACAAAATAAACAGAAAAGCAAGATAAAGGAAATAAAAGTTATCTGTAATTCTATTATCTTGAGATAGTAAAATTTTTCTATTACTTTTTAACATATATTTTAATATATTCATATAACCAAATCTATATCCTACTGCACCCACTGATTATAATCTTTTCCACTTGACAACAGAACTTTTATCTGTCATATATTCTTCTAGGGATTATATTTAATGTTTACATAATATTCTATTGAATGATTAACCATAATATATGTAATCGAATACTTATTGCTAAGCATTTGTTTTCCAACTGTCTCTTTTTTAAATAAAGGAGTGGTGAATGTTTCTAATATTAATCTTAATTGACATCTCTGTTTATTTCAAATATGTTAAATTTCTGGGTCAAAAAATGTAAATATTTTTATGGCTATTAATATATAATTGGAAAATTGCCCTCTAGAAAATTGTCCCAAATTACATAAACACCAGTAGAATAAGAAGAGTCTTATCAATCACTCATGAAATATTATCTTACTTTTTAACCACATTTGCCCAATTTGATGGATAAAAAATGAGCTCATCTTTTGATTTGCACTTCTTTTACACTTTGAGAGTAAATAGTTGTTCATATATTTGTTGACCATTTTTTTTCTTGAGCGAATAGCCCATTCTAGTCCTTAGTCCATTTGTGATGGGAAACATCTGTTTTCGTTTCTTATTGACTTCTAGTAACTATTTTTATATTATAGGCATTAACCTTTGATCTTATTGATATTGCTGGTTTCCTGTAATTCTCTCCCATATATCTTTCCTTTTAACTTTGTTCATGCTGTTTTTTAAAAGTACCGACAGATTATTGAAAGGGATATGCTCTAATAAAATAGAAAATAGGGTCAGGGGAGAGAGAAATGTGTAGTTGATCTGTTCTTTGTTCCTCGCCACACTTGACACTATGTAGTTATTTTTATTTAGATAAATTATAAATCTAAGCTTGTGTTAGCATGATAAAATATTGGTAAAAAGCAAAATATTCATTCATCAAGCTTCTTTTTCTGCATGATGTCAAATTGTTGGTTTGATTTGGGTTTATTGTTGTTATTTTTAATAAACAGGTTATTCTGCAATATTGTATGAGGTATGTCCAGAAGGTATTCAGGTATGTAATATAAAATATAGAGACATTTATTGAAGAAGTTACAAGATACAAGAAACATTGTACATAGGAAAATGACACCTCAGTCCCCTTCAAAGTAGGCACCTTGGGGCCTCCCACAGTTCTCCCAATCACCATCAGCTGCTCCATTGTATTTTCCTCATTGACAGTCTGAAATCTCTTCCCTTTCAAGGGTGATTTTAGTTTTGGAAAAAGCCAGAAGTCGCAGGGCGCCAAATCTGTGTTGTAGGGGAACTAAGTCACCTGGGTGATTTGGTGTTTCATGAAAAAACATGATGCATGAGCAGGTATGTTGTTGTGATGAAGCTGACAATCATTAGCTGCCCATAGCTTCGGCCTTCTGAATCATTCAAATACTTTCCACTGAGGAATGTTCAAGCTTAACACAAAGTTTGATGCAGATTGGTTGCTCTATTCATTCAGTCATTTTGAATGCAATGGCCATACAATACACAAGCTCACCCAACTGTGTCTACTGCCCACACTGACTAGTAGAGTGAAATTGTCATTGTTCATGCATGCATGTTCCAGTCCAGTCTCCTTGGGTGCCAGGTTACATCAATGTTGCACAAACTATTCTTGTTATATTAATGATGGCTGTACTTTTTCTGGACAGACTTCATATGAATACAATGACAGTAATAGTTCTTCTTTCCCACAAGGGGGCAATGAAGACCAGTTAGTGTTCTGCCATAGACTAAACACAGAGACCAGAGATCTGTAAAGATGAAGGAGCACCTAGAAATCATCCGTATAGTCTATCCCTCCTTTATTGTATGTCCAGACAAATGGAAATCTGGAGAGATGAAATAACTTGTTCAATGTACGGAACTGGCTACTCAGAGAGCTGAGTCCTAGGTACTTTCCAGTACACCACACTGTGTTAAATTGACACAAACTAAACACAATCTTTTTTCTAATTTTTAAATTTTGTTTTGCTCTTTGAGACAAAATTCACATAACAACATTAATCATTTTAAACTTTACAATTCAGTGGCATTTGGTACATTCACACATACATTTTAAAGTCCTAAATTCAGATCCCAATCCTGCCACTAAAAGATCATGTTACCTTAGGCTAGTTATGTAACCTTCCTGAGCTTCAGTTTCTTTAGCTTGTGTAGGGAGAAAATGATGTCTTTCTTAACAGACAGTTGTGAAAATTACCAGAAATAATATGCATGAGGGCCTAGCACTGTGCTTGGCATAGAGTAGATGAGAAAAAATTCTTTCATTCCTTCATGATATTAACCAGCTCTTCCCCATCTAGTATCAGCATATTCTTTTCACATTAAGATAAAAATAGGTTCTAGACTATATTTTTTCTCTTCTCATGAATATTATTGCATTATCTATATTGAATTTTAAATGTCCTCAGAGGTTAATAATTATTAAAAAGAACTTCACAACACAGGATCTTGTGACATAGTTAGCAAAGAATTGCAGTATTTAAAAGATGCACTTTGAAACAAACACATTTCTAAGAGGAATTTCAAAAAATGGAAGATGATTCCAGTTTAGGAGTGAGGTGCAGAAAGCAAGATGTGTGTGAAATTTTAGGTCAAATTTTAGAACCAACCCTAAGAATATGACCCAATCCCCTCTTTTTACAGGTTTTAAAAAAATATATATTTTATTGATTATGCTATTACAGTTGTCCCATTTTCCCCCTTTATTCCCCTCCACCCCGATCCCCCCACCCCCATTCCCCACCCTCTAGTTTTTGTCCATGGGTCATACACATAAGTTCTTAGGCTTCTACATTTCCTATACTATTCTTAACCTCCCCCTGTCTGTTTTCTACCTACAACTTATGCTACTTATTCTCTGTACTTATTCCTCCTCTCTCCCCCTCCCACTCCCCTGTTGATATCCCCCCATGCCTTATATAAATCCCTTTAACATTTCATGTAATAAAGGCTGGGTGATGATGAACTCGGCCTTACTGGGAAGCACTTGATCTTCCCTTCCATTCTAAATGAAAGTTTTTCTGGATAGAGTATTCTTGGATGTAGGTCCTTGCCTTGCATAACTTGGTATACTTCTTTCCAGCTCCTTCTTGCCTGAAAGGTCTCTTTTGAGAAATCAGTTGACAGTCTTATGGGAACTCCTTTGTAGGTAACTGTCCTCTTTTCTCTTGCTGCATCTAGGATTCTCACCTTATTTTTAATCTTGGGTAATGTAATTATGATGTGCCTTGAAGTGTTCCTCTTTGGAACACTTTAAGATAGTTGGAACACTTAAGAAGTTGTGGTCAACTTCTTTGGGACTCTCTGTGCTTCCTGGACTTCCCAGAAGTCTATTTCCTTCACCAGCTTGGGGAAGTTCTCTTTCATTATTTGTTCAAATAAGTTTTCAATCCCTTTGTCTTCCTCTTCTCCTTCTGGCACCCCTATGACTCGGATGTTGGGATGTTACAGATGTCACGAAGGTTCCTAAGCCTCTCCTAATCTTTTTGAATTCTTATTTCTTCATTCTTTTCTGGTTGAATGTTTTTTTCTCCTTTCTGGTCCACACTGTTGATTTGAGTCCCAGTTTCCTTCCTGTCACTATTGGTTCTCTGTACATTTCCCCTTATTTCTCTTAGCATATTCTTCATTTTTTCATCTAATTTGTGACCAAATTTCAACTAATCCTGTGAGCATCCTGATTACCAGTGTTTTGAACTGTGCTTCTGATGGATTGGCTTTCTCTTCATTGCTTAGTTGTACTTTTTCTGGCCTTTTTATCTGCTCTTTCATTTGGGCTATTTTTTTCCCTCAGTGCGCCTGTTACTTTAAGGGGCGGAACCTTAGGTGTTCACCAGGGTGGGGTAAGCCACTTCACTGTGTTGTGATGCTGCTTGTGGGGGTGGGGTCTGGGAGGGAACAATGGCGCTTGCTCTACTTTCGGAGGGCTCCCAGTCACTTCTCCCAAATGAGCTCTCCTGTGAGGCTGGGAGTTCCTCCTGCTGCTGCCTCAACTCCTACAGGTGTTTTCATTCTGTGGTTTGAAGCTTTCTTTTCCTGCAATGGTGGGTTGCGAGGTTTGCTCCTCTCCCCAGTTTTGTCTCCCGGTTTATCGGAATGCGAATAAGGGACTGCCCGGTCCACCAGTCTTGGCCCCGCTGGTTCCCACGGGCTTCTCCGGGTGTGGGAGCCTCGGGTTTTGCTGAGTGTGCTGGCAGTGTTTTGGCCAGGTGCGCCCACTGTGGGTCTCTCTGGGCAGCTGCAGCTTTGCCCACCCCACTCCACAAACCACCATCTCGCAGTGCAAGCTCTCCACCTGGCTCTACCCTGCTTACCAGTCTGGATGAATGTGTCTTCTTTAACTCCTTGGTTGTGGCAAGGACTTCCACTCGGTTCGATTTTCTGTCCATTCTGGTTGTTTGTTTTGTTTTTTAAATTGTTTTTCCTCTTTTGGTTGTGCAAGGAGGCACAGTGTGTCTACCTACGCCTCCATCTTGGGCAGAAGTTAAAACCTTTTTCTAAGTTTTATTAAACTGGGGAACAGAGAAGTTAAGCAAATTTGGGAAGTCCATATAACTGGCCACTGATAGATCAATCCTTAGAACTCTCTTCTCCTGCTTCTCAGTCCAGTGGTTTTTTAAAAGATTTTATTTATTTATTTTTAGAAAGAGAGGAAAGGAGGGAGAAAGAGAGGGAGAGAAAAATCAATATGAGAAACATCAATCAGTTGCCTCTCAAGACAGCCTGTTCAGGGAACAAATCCACATCCCAGGCATGTGCCCTGACTGGGAATAGATCTGATGACGTTTTACTTTGTGGGATGATGCCCAACCAACTGAGCCACACAAGTAAGGTTGTCAGTCCAGTGTTACTTTCAACACACCTCACTGTGAGGGACCAGCATATTTTTTTTCAAAATTTTCCAGCTTTCTTAAGATATAGTTATATATAACATTGTGTAAGTTTAAGGTGTAGATGTGATGATTTGATACAGATATATATTGCAAAAATAATTACTACAATAAGATTAACATGTCCTTTACCTCACACAATTACTATTTCGTTGTTGTTGTTGTTGTTGTTTTTATGATGAGGACATTAAAGCTATACCCTCTTAACAACTTTCTCATATACAACACAGTATTATTAACCCTAGTCACCATGCTGTATAATAGATCCCCCAAATTTATTCATCTTATGTAGTTTGGGAGATGCATAAGCCATAGGGATGAGAAGGAAATGAAACCATGGAGGCAAAGAAAGGGCAAGCAAGATTGTGAGCAGAGTAGGGTTTAGGCTTCAGACAGTGGAAGAGGAAGAAGCAAGCAGCTCTTGCCTGAGAAATTTCTCTAAAATCAGTGATGCCCTTATTATTTCTCCCAAGTGAGTAATCCTAGGAACTACTGAAAAGGTGTCTCTCCCTAATAGCCTTTGCCTTATTGAATAAACAAACATTACTGAAAATAGTTGTTGAAATCAGAGCTGTTGGTTTTTCATTAGTATTCCAAGTCTTTCAACCTGATTAAAAATTACCCAAACGACTAAAATCTAAGTGTCTTAATAAAACAGAACAAGAAAAGAGATAACTGACAAACAGTTTTGAAAAAATATGGTTTGTCATTCCCACATTCTCTTTTCTTTTATAGAGAGATACAGTAAGAAAAATAAGTATTGGCAATTGTGAAAATTGCTGTTTAACTATGTAGCAGTTACTCTGCCAATACTCTTTGTTCTAACGAAAAAATTTGTAACATACTAAATTGAGCTGGAGAGTTATTATCTCTTTGCATAATACACCTTTCATTGTTTTTTCCCTAGGACACCTCTTTTTTTAAGGGGGCTAAGTATATTATCTAAAAGCCAGTTTCCAAAAAAATTTATGAGGCAAAGAAACCAGAAAAAAGAAAAATCACAAACAACAGAAATTGAGAGAGTGTCCAGATACCAGATTTAACATATACTTTTCAGTCCCACAATTTCCATTTGGTATTTTTTTAAAATAATTTTTACCTCCTTATTGATATTCACTATTTGAGAGAAACTTGTCATCATACCTTCCTGTATTCTTTAATTATGCTTTCATTTAGTTCTGTGAACAATTTGTAATGGCTGCTTCAAAGTCTTTAATATGACTCTCATATCTTCTAAAAAATTTATTGTTATTCAATTACAGTTGTCAGCACTTTTCCCCCATCACTAACCCCTGCCCTACCCAACCTCATATTCCACATTCAACCTTCCCCCCCGTTGTCTTTGTCCATGGGTCCTTTACACATGTTCCTTGCCTTGACCCTTCTCCTTCTTACTCCCATTATCCACCTCTCCCCTCCCTTCTTATCACTGTCAGTCTGTTCTTTATTTCCATGTTTCTGGTTCTATTTTGCTTGCTTGTTTGTTTTGTTGATTAGGTTCTACATATAGGAGAGATCATATGGCATTTGTCTTTCACACCCTGGCTTATTTCACTTAGCATAATACTGTCCATTTCGATGTATGCTGTCACAAAGTGTAGGAGTTCCTTCTTTCTTTCTGCTGTGTAGTATTCTAATATGTAAATGTACCACAGTTCTTGATCCACTCATTTTCTGATGGGCACTTAGGGTGTTTCTACCACTTAGCTATTGTAAATGGCACTGCTATGAACACTGGGGTGCATAGGTTCTTTTCAATTAGTGTTTCAGGATTCTTAGGGTATAATCTCAGCAGTGGAATTGCCGGGTCAAAAGACAGTTCCATTTGTAGTTATTTCAGGAAATTCCATACTGATTTCCACAGTGGCTGCACCAGTCTGCATTCCCACCAACAGGGTACTAGGTACTCTTTTCTCCACATCCTCACCAGCACTTGTTGTTTATTGATTTGTTTATGATGGCCATTCTGACCAGTGTGAAAAGGTATCTCGTTGTGCTTTTAATTTGCATTTGTCTGATGGCTAGTGATGCTGAGAATCCTTTCATATGTCTCTGGGGCCTCTATATGTTCTCCTTGGAGAAGTGTCTGTTCAAGTCCTTTACTCATTTTTTAATAGGATTGTTTGTCTTCCTTGTGTAGAGTCATGTGAGTTGTTCCTATATTTTGGAGATCAAACCCTTGTTTGAGATACCATTGGCAACTATATTTTCTTATAAAGTTTGTTCCCTTTTCATTTTGCTGATGTTTTCTTTAGCCATACAGAAGCTATTTAATTTGATATAGTCCTATTTGTTTATTTTTCCCTTTATATCCCTTGCACTAGGAGACATATTGGTGAAAATATTACTCAGTGGGATATCTGAAATTTTTCTACCTATGCTCTCCTCTGGGACTTTTAAGGTGTTATTACTTATATTTAAGACTTTTATCCATCTTGAGTTTATTTGTGTGCATGGTGTAAGTTGGTGGTCAAGTTTCACTTTTTTGCATGTAGCTGTCCAGATCTCCCAACATCATTTCCTAAAGAGGCTATTTTTACTCCATTTTATGTTCTTGACTCCTTTGTCAAATATCAATTGACCATAGAGACTTGGTTTTACTTCTGGGCTCTCTAGTCTGTTCCGTTAATCTATGTGTCTGTTCTTGTACCACTACCAAACTGTTTTAATTACAGTGGCCTTGTAATACAGTTTGATATCAGGTATTGTGATCCTTCTTACTGTGTTCTTATTTCTCAAAATTGCTGCAGCTATTCAGAATCATTGATGGTTCCATATAAATTTTTGAAATGTTTGTTCTATATCTGGGAAGTATGTAATTTGTATTTTAATAAGGATTGTGTTGAATCTATAAATTGATTTGGGTAGTATTGACATTTTGAGGATGTTGATTTTTCTAATCAATGAACACGGTATGTGCTTCCATTTGTGTGTGTGTGTGTGTGTGTGTGTGTCTTCATTAATTTCTTTGTTTAGTGTTGTGTAGTTTTCTAAGTACAGGTCTTTTACCTCCTTGGTTAGGTTTATTCCTAGGTACTTTATTTTTCTTGTTGTTATAGGAATTGGGAATTTTTTACTGATTTCTGATTATGATCTTTTGTTGTTGTTGTATAAAAATGCCTTTGATTTCTGGATATTGACTTTGAACCCTGCTGTTTTGCCAGATTTACTTATTAGACTGAGTAGTTTTTTTGTTTTATGGCTTTCTATGTATACTATCATGTCATCTGCAAACAATGACATCTTTACTTCCTCCTTTCCAATCTGGATGTTCTTTCTTTTTCTTGACTAATTGCTGTGGCTAGGACTTCCAATACTATGTTGAATCGAAGTGGTAAAAGTGGACATCCTTGTCTTGTTTCTGATTTAAGTGGGAAAATTTTAGATTTTGCCTTTTGAGTATGATGTTGGCTTTAGGTTTTTCATGTATGGTCTTTATTATGTTGACATATCTCCCTCTCCTCCCACTTTGCTCAGTGTTTTTTATCACAAACTGGTGCTGTACCTTATCAAATGCTTTTCCCTCATCTATTGATATCATATGATTTTTGTCTTTCCTTTTATATGTGATGTATTACATTTATAGATTTACAAATATCATACCATCCTTGCATCCCTAGGATGAATCCCACTTGACGATGGCATATGATGTTTTTAATGTGTTGCTGGATAAGGTTTGCCAATATTTTGTTAAGAAATTTAGTGTCTATATTCATCAGAGATATTGGCCTGTAGTTTTCTTTCATGTTGTGTCTTTATCTGGTTTTGGGATTAGGATGATGCTGGCCTCATAAAAAGAGTTTTGGAGTCTTCCTCCTTCTTGGATTTTTTGAAATAGTCTAAGAAGGATAGGGGTTAGCTTTTCCTGAAATGTTTTGTAAACTTCCCTGTGAAACTGTCCTGTCCAGAGTGTTTGTGTGCCAGGAGTTTTTTGATTAATGCTTCAATTTCAGTAGTTGTTATTGGTCTGTTCAGGCTTTCTACTTCTTCATTCAGTTTTGGGAGATTATATTTTTCTAGAAATTTGTCCATTTTACCCAGGTTTTCTAATTTCTTGCCATATAGTTCTTAGTAGTAATTTCTTATAATTGTTTCTATTTCTGTGGTGTCAGTTGTAATCTTTCTTCTTTCATTTCTGGTTTTATTTATTTGGGTCCTCTTTCTTTTTTTTCTTGATAAGTCTGCTTAAGGGGTTGTCTATTTTGTTTATCTTTTTAAATAACTAGTTCCTGGATTTATTGATCCTTTGAATTGTTCTTTTAGCCTCTATGTCATTTAACTCTTTCTGATCTTGGTTATTTCCTTCCTTCTGCTTACTCCGGGATTTGTTTGTTGTTGTCCTTCAGTTCCTGTAGATGTAGGATTAGGTTGTTTATTCGAAGTGTTTCTATCTTCTAGGTAGGCCTGAATTGGTATGAACTTGCCCCTCAGGACTACCTTCACTATGTCCCATAGGTTTTGGATTGTTGTGTGTTCATTTTCATTTGTTTCCAGAAAACTTTTGATTTCATCCTTGATCTCATTGTTAACCCATTCATTGTTTAATAACATGTTATTCAGTCTCCTTGAATTTCACTGTTTTTGAGATTTTCCTTGAGGTTGGTTTCTAGTTTCAAGCCCTTGTAATCTGAGAAAATGCTTGATATAATTTCAATTTTTTAAAATTTGTTGACTTTCTTTTGTGCCCTAGCTTGTGGTTTATCTTTGAAAAATATTTTATATGCAGTTGAAAAGAATGTGTATTTTGCCTCTTTGGGATGAAAGGATATATATATATATATATATATATATATATATATATATATATATATATATAGTCAGTTAAGTCCATTTCATCCAGGGCATTGTTCAGTGATGCCATATCTTTGCTGAGATTTTTTGGAGGATATATGCATTATTGATAGTGGAATGTTAAAATTCCCTACTATAAGTGTGTTGCTGTCTATCTCCTTAATAAAGTCCAAGATTTTCCTTATATATTTTGGTACTCCTATGTTGGGTGCATATATGTTTACGATGTTACAATATTTTCTTGTTGGATTCTTCTCTTCAGTATTATGAAGTATCCTTCAGTGTCTCTTTATATGGCTTTTGTTTTGAAGTGTATTTTGTCTGATAGAAGTATTGCTGCCCTGGCTTTTTTGTCCTGTACATTTTTTGGGAATATTTGTTTCCAGCCCTTCACTTTCAGTCTGTGTAGGTCTTTTGTTCTGAGGTGGGTCTCTAGTAGGCAGCATATGTGCAGGTCATGGTATCTTTTCCATTCAGCTACCCTATGTCTTTTGATTGGAGCATTTATTCCATTTACACTTAAGGTTATTATTGATAGGAACTTATTCATTGCCATTTCCACCCCCCCATCTTACCTATATTCTTCTGTCTCTCACTCTTTTCCTTCGTCTTTTTAAAGCAGTCTCTTTAGCATATCTTGCAATGCTGGTTTGGTGGAGGTGTATTCTTTCAGCCTTGTTTTGTCTGGGAACATCCTTATTTCATTTTCCATTTTAATTGAGAGACTTGCTGAGTGGATTAGTCTTGGTTGCAGGCCTTTGCTTTTCATTACTTTGAATATTTATTGCCATTCCCTTTTGGCATGTGGAATTTCTGTTGAGAAGTCAGCTGCTAGACTACTGGAGCTCCCTTTTATGTTTCTTCTTGTTGCTCCCTTGCTGCCTTTATAATTCTCTCTTTGTCTTTAAAATTTGGCATTTTAATTATGCTGTGTCTTGGATCTGGCCTCTTTTGGTTCATCTTGATTGGGATCCTTTTTGTTTCCTGAACTTACATGGCTCTTTTTTTTTTTTTCTTTTTGGATTGTGTGGCTTTTCCCCTCTCTAGGTTAGGGAAGATTTCTATCGTTACTTTTTCAAGCAGGTTTTCTATCCCTTGTTCCTTTTCTTCTCCTTCTGGTTTTCCTGTGATTCAAAAGTTGTTGTGTTTCTTGTTTTCTTGCAGTTCCCTTAAGCTATCTTCATATTTTTTAAGTCTTTTTTTCTTGCTGTTTCTCTACCTGGGTATTTCTTTCTACCTTGCCTTCCAGCTCACTTATTCAGTCCTCTGCTTCATCCAGTGTGCTTATAATTCCTTCTAGTGTATATTTCATTTCTGATATCTTATTCTTCATTTCTTCCTAGTTCTTGTTTATAGTTTCTATTTCCTTTTTCATACTGTTGCAGTTCCCAGTCTGTTCTTTGTAGTTGTCAGTGAGTTCCTTGAGCATCCTTATAACCATTCTTTTCAATTCTATATCTGATAGTTTGCTTGCCTCCATTTCATTTTGCTCTTTTACTGGGGAATCTTCCATTCTTATTGATTGTGGGTTCTTTCTTTGTATCTCCATTTTAGGTGACTCTTTCTGTGATTCCCAGTGTTATTCTTTGCCAGGTGCCTTCGCAGAGTATACTTCTGTGGGACTCAGTGGTGTGGTCTTTTTGATTTCCTTGTCTGGATGCTCTAGGGTTGCCTTTTCTTCCCTTTATGTGGGCTCTCTTATTGTACTCAGGCTTTGCCCTTTGGTGGCTTCTTTGTTAGTGGGTTCTCCTCTCTAGCAGGGTCACTGGTAGTCACAACTCCCACCTTGTCTGGTATGCTGTTGTACAAGTGTTGATTAACGAGGTAGTATTACCACACAACCAAACCTACACCAGGAAAAAAAATCCCCCTAGCACATCAGCAGTCTCTAATGAAATTGAACTAAGATTAATAAAGGTGAATAGAGATTGTGGATATTATAAGATATGACAAAGGGAATATGAGATGACTAAAAGAGGGTAAAATATTGTTGTGTGGTAAGAGGGAGGAGAATTGGTAAGAGCTGTGGTAGAACCGAGGTGAAGAAAGGGAGAGAGCAAAATTTATAGTGGAAGAAAAGGGTTCTGGGAATAATGGGATAAGAAAAGGTAAAAGGCCCTGGCTGGTGTGGCTCAGTGGATTGCGCATGGGCTGTAAACCGAAGTGTTGCCAGTTCTATTCCAAGTCAGGGCACATACCTGGGTTGAAGGCCGGGTCCCTGGGGGGCTACATGAGATAAAACCACACATTGATGTTTCTCCTTATCTCTTTCTCCCTCCATCCCCTTCTGTCTAAAAATAAATAAAATCTTTTTAAAAATGGGAAAAATTTTTTAAAAGAAAGAAAGAAAAGGTAAGTGTATACTATAAGGTTTGAAGTAAAATCAAAAGGGTACTGGACCAATGGGAGCAAAAATTGCAAAAGCCAGGTCAATAGCAAAGACAGCTGAATGAAGTTTAATTAAGGTGGAATGGGAAGAATATTGTAGAAAAGCAAGAAGTGAATATGAGATGTCTACAATAAAGAAAAATGATTATGAGAGGGTGGGGGAAGCAAACTAATAACAGTAAGGAGTAAAGTCCAGGTTGAAAGAGTGGGAATAAAGAAAGAAAAGGGAAAGAGAAAACAATGAAATAAAATTCCTTACTCAATTATCTTGGTCAGGGTTAAGGCAAAATGGAGTAAGACAGTGGGAGAATATTCTATGAGATTTAAAGTACAAACAAATAGTGAAGAAATAAGTGTTCTTTTGGAGAAGTACTGCAATAACCATGATATTTCACTCAAATAGCCACTGTTTATAAAAGATGAAAAGTTTTCAAAACGAGAGGTCAGGAGATTTTGTAGGCTGACGACAAGGTTCCCAGGCTGTGTGCCAGAGACCCAGGCTGCCTGAAGAGCACTGAAGGAGAGCTGGGTCAGTGATAGCCACAGAACGTCTCCCTACCCTCCCAGAGCAGGTGAAGACTCAGACCTGCACCAGAAGAGGCCTGAACACATAAAGTCGCTGTGGGGATAAAAAGACAGTAAGTGACACACAGACTGTGGCGTGCCCCAGTTGGGACAATACCAGAGAAATTAGGGAGCCGGGTGACACCTGAAGCTGAGAGAAGAGATGAGTCACGACTAACTGTGAGCCAGATAGACTCTGGGCTGGTCAGATAGTTGGACTATGTGGAAAGCTGTGTTCTAGTTAGGAGCAGCTGGAGGTATCCAATGGGACTTTTCTCAAAAAAAGAACTGAGAAGTCATGCAGGGACCTCACATGAGAAGTGGCTGGGCCAACAAAGAGGAGGCACCATTTGCTCCCATTCAGTGCACCTCATAGACTGATAACGGGTCACAAGACTATGTGGATTATCAGTGCCAGCCTGGCGCAAATGTGCAGAGTAGACAATGTGGGCTGCACAGTGCTCTGAGGACAGGGGCTGGAAACTGGGCACCTGTGATCACTGTAGCCCAGAACGAGCCTCCGTCCTTGTGGAACCACAGGAAAGGGAAAAAATGGAGCCCAACCCCCTGCTGCCTGCAGGATCCAGGAAGACTTGTAAAAGTGGTTTGGCAGATGTAAAATCAGCAGGAGGTTTTTTTTCAAGAATACACAATAAGACCTAGAGCTGTGAGAAAACCAGAGACAGATCCAGAAAGAAGTCAGAAGGCGAACACCAACAGCAGAGACAAATTTTACTTTGCTATCGTTCAGAATTTGCATGTTTTTTATTTCTCTCATTTCCATTTATTTAGTTTTTATTTCATTTGTTTTTATTGTTTGATTTGTTTTTTATTCTCTTGTTTATATTGCATTTTAATTTTTCTTCTTTCACTTCACTCATATTCCAAATAACACAGTACTCTCAGTCTTTTACTTTTTATTCTTTTTAGTCAGATTATATATTTCTTATCATACTATTGTTATTCCAAATCCCACACAGCACTGTTCCCAGGTCTTAATCCATTTCACCATCTTCCTGAGATTTATTACAGTTGTGGTTAACTTTATTTCGTCTCACACTACGCCAAGTTTCTATTCCTTTCTCTCTCTATTTCTCCTCCATCTAACCTCACATAAGCACTCTCCTTTCTTAAGTCAGCTCACATTCCTTTTCCCTTCTAATTAAGGGAAAGTTGAAGGAAAGTGTACTTCACAGGATGTGTGTCACTTACTGCCTTTTTATTCCCACAGCAACTTTATGAGTCTAGGTCTCTGCTGGTGCA
Organism: Micronycteris hirsuta; assembly: GCA_004026765.1. NCBI lineage: Eukaryota > Metazoa > Chordata > Mammalia > Chiroptera > Phyllostomidae > Micronycteris > Micronycteris hirsuta. The sequence goes on along the minus strand of PVJI01019439.1, from coordinate 16,644 downwards.
GGTCTGAGTCTTCCCTGCTCTGGAGGGTAGGGAGATGCTCAGTGGCTATCACTGACCCAGCTCTCCTTCAATGCTCCCATGGCAGCCTTGGTCTCTGGCACACAGCCCAGGAATCTTGTCATCAGCCTACAAAATCTCCTTACCACTCGTTTTTAAGCCTCCTCTGAATGCTTCCAAAGTTCATATAAGCTGGGATTCTTTTGGCTGTTCACTCTGTTCTTCAGAAGATCAGCTTGGTGTCCCAATTGGGTGAATGAGCAAGTGGGCCCAGCTCCTACCTACATCGTTGCCATCTTCCTCCCACTTAAGATGGTTTCTTATCCTAATTCTGGCAGCCACTGTATTTTCTATTGCTCTCAGCTCTTTTCATCCAGATTTAATATGCAAACCTTTTATATATATATTTTTTTGTTTTGTTTTGTTTTTATTTAGAGAGGAGGAAGGGAAGGAGAAAGAGAGGGAGAGAAACAGCAATGTATGGTTGCCTCTCACATGGTCCTCACCAGGGACCTGGCCTGCAACCCAGGCATGTGCCCTGACTGGGAATCGAACTGGGATCCCCTGGTTCCCAGCCCACACTCAATCCACTGAGCTACACCAGCCAGGAAACCTTTTATATTTTTATTTAGGTCATTAATTAAAAATTTGAACAGGACGTACTGAAGGACAGAGTCCTTCAGATTGATATAAACCCACTAATTAACACTTTTTGTATACAATCATTAAACTTATTACAAACCCATCAAACTAAATCATTCAACAATTGGAATTTTCCCCTAAGTTTCCCTCAAGAGTGTCATGAACAGACCTGGTTAAACTTCTTCCTGAGGTATAAATACATTCTCTTATTACTTTGGAATAGATTGGACTTGAGCAACCTTCAGGACTATATCCCATATATGCATCCAACAACAGAGCCCTAGAATACATGATGCAACAAAAACCACAGTGAATCAAAAGAATAAATAAACAATTCAAAAATAATTACTTATGACTTCAATATACACTTTTCAAAAATAAATATAACAACTAGACAGATGGTACACAAAGAATTAGAAAACTTTAACAACATTCTATATCAAGTAAATATAAAGGGGATCTATAGAAAACACAACCCCAACACAGCAGACAATATATTCTTCTCCAGAACACAAAGAACATTCTCCAGAATAGATCATATGTTATACTATAACAGAGGTCTCAAAAATTTGAACTAAAATTATATAAAGACCATAGTATTCTGACCACAGTAGAATGAAGACAGAAATGAACAACAGAAGAAATTTGGGGAATTTATAAATATGTGGAAATTAAATGCATAAAAAGAAAAATCACAGGGAATTTATAAAATAGTTTAAGATAAACAAAAATTAAAATACCATATGCTTAAACTTAGAGATGCTGTGAAAGTAGTATCTAGGGTTATTTATACTTGTAAACACCTATATTAAAGAAGAAGAGGGCACAAGTAGGCAGAGGAGTGAATGGAAGCCACATTAACCTCCTCCCAGGACCAACCTGGAATTACAACAAAATTGTGGAGAAATCACCCAGAACAAGCAACTGAACAATAGTGAGAGAGAAGACTTATAACCTCTGAGAGACAGAAGAATCAGCTTCAGCACAACCTGACTGATAAGGAGTGTGGTGGAGACTCAAGAAGGTTGGCTGGGCACCCACAGCCAGCAGCGCAGTGGGAATAACTAAGCAGCCAGTTGGGTCCCCCAGAAAAGTGTGGGGTCTAAACCCTAAGCTGGGATCCCCAGCCTAGAGTTCCAGAGCCCCAAAAAGTACACAGATAACAAACCAACAGCGAAAAGCAGCAGGGCTGCTCTCTACCAGAGACAGATGGCTGGAGATGCAAAGAGCTCTTAAAATAGCCAAAGCACAAATTTTCATTTGTAGCCACTTATCCAGGGCTCCAGCAAAGGCAGGGGCAGAGTGGGCTAGAGACACCTGAGGAGAGACTGGGGATGGAAGCTTTGGGGAGAAAACTGAGAGAGAAGACACTGAGATCCTGGTGCTGAGTCATGGTCCATAGGGCAGCAGCCATCCTGCTCAGGCAGACCACTCCCCTACGAGCAGCAGCAGTCTGAGAAGAAACAATAGCAACAATCCCAGGAAGGATTCTGCCCTGACTCTGTGGGGCTTAAACATGACTGCTGAGTGACTAGATTAATAACTGAAGTAGACAGCCACAAACAGTAGATCTCTGGCAGTCACAGAGCAGGCTGCCTAAGGTCAGACAAGGTCAACATCTGACATCACTAGAGGATGATCCAGAAAAAAAAAATAGTGGTAAATACTAGAGGCTACTAACATAAAACCCACTTTGATCTTCTCCATGATTTGCGATATTTCTTTCCTGCATAGCTTTTTAAAATTAACTACTTGTCAATCAAGTTTGTGCATATTAAGTCACTAGATTTTATACTATACTTTATTTTTCTCCTTTATTATAATAGTCTTATTCCATTTACACCCTTATTATTCTGGTTCATTTGCTGTTGATAGTGGGATTGGGGAGGGGAAGATTTTTTTCTGGATGTGGATTTGTTTCCTAGGCTTTGTGGTTTTATTCTGGCAGCACCTGCACAACAGCATACAAGACATGGTGGGCAGAGTGACCCTCAGTCAACCTGCTGGAGGGAAGGACCCACCAAAGAACTACCCAACAAAAATCAAACCCAATTACATCCAGAGATTCAACATAAACTGCATAAAGGGTATCCCAAGAGCAACATGTTGAGGAAAGCAGGGAGACTGCACCACTGAATCTCACAGGTGTCATATGATAGAAGTTAACACCACAAACTCACAGAGTCAAAACAGATCAATTTAAGAAGCAGAAGCAAACAAGAAGAGTCTAAAAAAATAATGTGAAGGAAAAGAACAAATCCCCAATTGAAAGGAAAGGAGGAATCAAAAAGAGTACTAAATGAAATAGAGGAAAGTCAACTATCAGATATTGAGTTCAAAACAAGGGTTATAAGGAAGCTCAATGAGCTCTGTGAGAATTACAAAATACTACAAGGAAACTAGGAGGAATTTACTGCAAACTTTATCTGCATGGAAAAGCACATAGAAACAATCATCAAAATCCAAGAGAAAATGAATACAATTTCTGAATTGAAGAACACAGTAGAAGGTATCAAAATCGGGCTAGACGAAGTAGAGGATTGAATCACCAAGCTGGAGGACAAACAGAAAAAAAGTCCCAGAAAGAGAAAGAAAAAAAAAGACTCAAAAAAGAATGAAGAGGGGTTAAGGGAAATGCAGGACAACATGAAAAGTAATAATAACCATATAATAAGGATACCAGAAAGGGAAGAAAAGGAACAAGGAATGGAAAACCCTGTTTGAAAATGTAATGATGGAAAGCTTCCCTAACTTGATGAGAGAAAAAAAATCACACAAATCCTGGAATCACAGAGGGTCCCAATCAAGAGGAATTCAAGGAAGGCCATCTAAGAGACATCATAATTAAATCGGCAATATTCAAAGACAAAGAGAGAATCTTCAAGGCAGCAAGGGAAAAACAAGAAGTAACATACAAGGGAGCTCCAGTAAGGCTAGCAGCTGATTTCTTTTTGGAAACACTACAAGCCAGAAGGGAATGGAAAGAAATATTCCAAGTAATGAAAAGCAAAGGTCTGCAACCAAGACTATTCCACTCAGCAAGGCTCTCAATTATAATGGAAGGTGAAATAAGGAGTTTCCCAGATAAACAAGGCTGAAAGAATACACCTCCACCAAACCAGCATTGCAAGATATGCTAAAGGCACTGCTTTAAGAAGAGGAAGAGAAAGATTGAGAGAGAGCAATGCAGGTACGAAGGGGGTAAAATGTCAATGAATAAGTTCCTATCAATAATAACCTTAAATGTAAATGGATTAAATGCTCCAATCAAAAGACACAGGGTAGCTGAATGGATAAGAAAAATGACCCACACATATACTGCCTACAAGAGACCAACCTCAGAACAAAAGATGTACCCAAACTGATGCGGATCCTATCCTGCAGAATCCATATTCTGTGGTTGATTTGTAAATAATTCCACACATGAATCATGTGGGGAGAAAACTCGGGGACTATACCACCCTTTCTGAGACAGAGAGAGAGAGAGAGAGAGCCAGAGAGAAAGTGCCCTAGATTGGGCTGGAGAGCGGGGGCACAGGAGTGGGTCAGAGAGAGTGAGGGGACCCTAGAGTGGCTTGGAATGCCTCGGCCACTCTTTCCAGAGGATAGAGAGCTCTGACCCCTGCCTTGACAGGCTTTTATTGTCTTTCTTGGCACATTACGTTGAGGGTGGTTTTCATTTACTATGCACAGGTCTTCATCAGGTGACAGACAACAAAGGAGAGGACATCAAAGGAGGATTTTGCAAATGTAAAGGCAGAAGGGGTTGGGCAGGACTTGAGAGGTTTATCACAGACTTTCAGGAAACTGCTTTGGAGATATGCAATCAGCATTTGTTCTTTTAACCCAGGGTGAGAGTTTTTTAGCAAGAGCAAGGCTTAACTCTAGGAAAGATGTAAGCCTGATTTACACACGGCGGGGGGGGGGGGCAGTCCATGCACGTGGGGCCTGCTTGCCAACTGGCACTCCACTGGCATTTTTAAAGAGGGAAGGCTGGGCTACATTTCCCTTAATGCATGGAACAGTTCTCTATAACAAAGTGAAGGGATGGAAAAAATATTCCCAGCAAATGGACAGGGAAAAAATCGGGGTAGCAATACTTATATCAGACAAAGAGACTTCAAAACAAAGGCCATGAAAAGAGACCCAGAAGGACAGTTCATAACACTTAAGAGAAGAATCCATCAAGAAGACATAAACATTGTAAACGTATCTGCACCCAACATAAGAGCACCCAAATATATAAGGAAATCTTGGAGGATTTCAAGAAAGATATAGATAACAACAAACTTGTACTAAAGGATTTTAACACCCTGCAGTCAAAAAATGGATAGATAATCCAAACAAAATATCAGCAAGGATATTGTGTCATTAACAATGTCCTAGAACAAATGGACTTAACTGATATATACATATATAGAACCTTAATCCCAAAGAAGCAAAATACACATTCTTTACAAATGCACATGGAACCTTCAAAGATAGACCACATGATAGGACACAAAACAAGCCTCAACAAACTTAAGAAACTTGAAATCATATCAAACATTTTCTCAGACCACAAGGGCCTGAAATTAGAAACCAACCCTAGGGAAAAAACTAAAAAACACTCAAATTCATGGAGATTGAAGAGCATGCTATTGAATAATGAATGGGTGAATAACGAGATCAAGGACGAAATCAAACAGTTTCTGGAAACAACTGAAAATGAACTCACCACAATCCAAAACTTATAGGGCACAGCGTAGGCAGTCCTGAGAGGGAACTTAATAGCAATACAGGCCTACCTAAAAAAAAAAACATTTCATATAAACAACCTAAACCTACATCTACAAGAACTGGAAGAACAACAAACGAAGCCCAATGCGAGTAGAAGGAAGGAAATAACCAAGACCAGAGCAGAATTAAATGACACAGAGATTAGAAAAACGGTTCAAAGTATCAATAAATCCAGGAACTGGCTGTTTGAAAAGAAAAATGATATTGACAAGCCTTTAAGCAGATTCACCAAGAAAAAGAGATGACGCAAATAAATATAATCAGAAATGAAATTGGAGAGATTACAATTGATACACAAAAATAGAAAGGATTGTAATAAATTACTATGAACAACTATATGCCATGACATTTGTAAAGCTGAGTGAAATAGACAAATTTCTAGAAAAATACAATCTTCCAAAACAGAATCAGGAAGAAGCAGAAAGCCTGAACAGACTGCTAGTGAAAGCTTTCAACAGCTGGTGAAATCGAAGCAGTAATAAAAAACAAAACAAAACAAAACAAAACAAACAAACAAACAAACAAACAAAAAAACTCCCAGTACAGAAAAGCCCTGCACTGGATAGTTTCAAAGTAGAATTTTATAAAATATTTAAGGAAGAGCTAACCCTTATCCTTCACAGACGATTCCAAAAAATCTAAGGATAAAGAAGACTCCCAGGACTTCGGGCCAAGATGGAGGCGTAGGTAGACACACTGTGCCTCCTCGCACAACCAAATGAGGAAAAACAACAATTTAAAAACAAAAACAGCCAGATCTGACAGAAAACTGGAAGTCCGACAATCAAGGAGTTAAAGAAGACACGTTCATCCAGACCGGTAAGCGGGGCGGAGCCGGGTGGAGAGCACTCAGCAAGACGCGGTCTGTGGATCAGTACCGGCAACACTCCAGCTGCCCTGAGAGACCCGTGGTGGGTGCGCCTGGCCAACACACGGCAGGTGCACTTGGTGAAACCGGGGCTGAGACTGGTGGACAGGGCGGTCCCTCATTCTCGCGCAGATAAACCGCGAGGAAAAGCTGGGGAACGGAACAGACTGGGCAGCCCACCAACGCAGGGAAATAAAGCCTCAAACCACCAATTGAATACATCTGTGGGGGTTGAGGTGGCAGTGGGAACTCCTGGCCACATAGTAGAGTTCGTTGGGGAGACCCACAGGGACTTGGAACTGTGCAGCCCATACGCTCACCCCGGAGCCAGCAAAGAAGGGCCCAACTTGCTTGTGGGTAGCTGGGGAAGTGCAGAGAACAGAGCAAATGCCATTGTTCTCTCAGGCCCCGCCCCCACAGACAGCATCACAATACAACCACATGGGTTACCCTGCCCCCCACAGACAGTGTCACAACACAACGACGTGGGTTACCCCGCCCTGGTGAACACCTAAGGCCCCACCCCTTAAAATAACAGGCACACCGAGAAAAAAAATGGCCCAAATGAACGAACACATTAAAGCGCCAGAAAAAAATACAACTAAGTGACGAAGAGATAGCCAACCTATCAGATGCACAATTCAAAGCACTGGTAATCAGGATGCTCACAGGATTCAAAGAAAGATTGTCACAATTACTTGAACAAATGAAGAATAATGTAAAGGAAATGAGGGGAAATCTGCAGGGAACCAATAGGGATGAGAAGGAAATTGGGACTCAAATCAAAGGAGTGGACCAGCAGAAAGAAAAAAAATATCCAAACAGAAAAGAATGAAGAAACAAGAATTCAAAAAACTGAGGAGAGGCTTAGGAACCTCCAGGATGTCTTTAAACGTCCCAACATCCGAGTCATAGGGGTGCCAGAAGGAGAAGAGGAAGACCAAGGGATTGAAAACTTATTTGAACAAATAATGAAGGAGAACTTCCCAAAGCTGGTGAAGGAAATATATTTCCAGGAAGTCCAGGAAGCTCAGAGAGTCCCAAAGAAGTTGGACCCAAAGAGGAACACCCAAGACACATCATAATGACATTACCGAAGATTAAAAATAAGGAGAGAATTTTAGAAGCAGCAAGAGAAAAGGAGACAGTTACCGACAAAGGAATTCCCATAAGACTGTCAGCTGATTTCTCAAAAGAGACCTTTCAGGCAGGAAGGGGCTGCAGAGAAGTATTCCAAGTCATGAAAGGCAAGGACCTACATCCAAGAATACTCTATCCAGCAAAGCTATCATTTAGAATGGAAGGGCAGATAAAGTGTTTCTCAGATAAGGTCAAGTTCAAGGAGTTCATCATCACCAAGCCTTTATTATATGAAATGTTATAGGTATTTATATAAGGCATGGAGGGATATCAACAGGGGAGTGGTAGGGTGAGAGAGGGGGGAATGGTGCAGAGAATAAGTAGCATAAATGGTAGGTAGAAAACAGACAGGGGGAGGTTAAGAATAGTATAGGAAATGTAGAAGACAAAGAACTTATGTATATGACCTATGAACAAGAACTAAAGAGTGGGTAATGGGGGGTTGGGGTGGAGGGGAAGAAAGGGGGGAAAATGGGACAACTGTAATAGCATAATCAATAAAATATTTTTTTTAAAAAAAGAAGACTCCCAAACTCGTTTTATGAAGCCAGCATCATTCTAATCCTAAAATCAGAGAAAGATAGAACAAAGAAATAAAATGACAGGCCAATATGGCTAATGAACACATATGCTAAAATTCTCGACAAAGTATTGGCAAACTACATCCAGCAATACATTAAAAACAACACACACCTTGATCAAGTGGGATTCATCCCAGGTATGCAAGGATGGTACAATCTTTGTAAATCAATAAATGTAGTACATCACATAAACAAAAGTAAAAATCACATGATCATATCAATAGATGTGGAGAAAGCATTTGATAAGGTACAGTACCCATTTATGATAAAAAAAAAAAACACTCAGCAAAGTGGGAGGAAAGGGAGCATTCCTCAACATAATAAAGGTCATATACGAAAAACCTCAGCCAACATCATACTCAATGGGAAAAAACTAAAAGCTTTCCCACTAAGATCAGAAACAAGACAACGATGTCTGCTTTCACCATTTCTATTCAACATAGTATTGGAAATCCTAGAAACAGAGATCAGACAAGAAAAATAAATAACAGACATCCAAATTGGAAAGGAGAAATTAAAACTCTCATTGTTTGCAGATGACATAATATTGTACATATAAAACCCTGTATACTCCACCAAAACAACTAATTGGCCTAATAAGTGAATTTGGCAAAACAGCAGGATACAAAGTCCATATCCAGAAATTGAAGGCATTTTTGTACACAAAAAATGAAATATCACAAACAGAAATCAGGAAAAAAAATCCCATTTGATATAGCAACAAGAAAAACAAAGTATGTAGGAACAAATCTAACCAAAGAGGTAAAAGACCTGTACTCATAAAACTACACAACACTGGAGAAAGAAATTAAGTGTTGCAGATTCATAGCTAGGCAGAATCTGTGGTGACGGTGACCAAATGTGTTTATAAATAATTCTCACATGAAATATGCAGGAAAAGGGATCCAGGAACACGGGGCTTCCCCCTCATCTTCTGGGAGAGAGCCCCGAGCCTTGGTCCAGGGGGTTTTATTGAGGATTCAGGGCACAGAGCATCAGATTGGTCTTCATTAACTTATGCATAGACTTTATATTCAGGTCCGGTGGTAGACAGGACCGGGGCCATACATTAAGAGGGTAGATATATGTAAATTGAGGGCTAGCTAGCTAGGGCTGCTTACTCCAGAACCATAAACATTGTGGCAGGAAAAAGCCCAGGCATTTATTAGCATAAGGCCCTAGATCCAGGGGAAAGAGACTCGGCAAAGCAGTAAATCTTTAAGAAATATTTTGGCCAAATTCCCCTACAAAGAATTCTTTTTTTCCATGGACATGTATCTGCGTATACCGTCTTGGGAGATATTTTCATGCAGGAGGCTTTGCTCAGACATACGTGATTCCCAGGGCTACGCTTTCTTCATGCGTGTGAAAAGAATTCCCATAATTAAGGAAGCATATATCATGTTCATGGATTGGAAGAATTACCATCATCAAAATGTCCCTACTACCCAAATAAATTCATAGATTCAATGCAATCCCTATTGAAATACCAGTGACATCTTTCCCAGATATAGAACAAACATTTCAAAAATTTACATGGAAGTATAAACAACCCTGAACAGCCTCAGTAATTTTGAGAAAGAAGAGCAAATTTGGAGGGCTCACAATACCTGATATCAATCTACATTACAAGGCCACTGTAATCAAAATAGTCTGGGACTAGCATAAGTACAGACACAACAATCAATGAAACAGAATAGAGAGCCCAGAAATAAACCCAAGTGTCTATGGTCAATTAATATTCATCAAAGAGAGCAGAAGCATAAAATGGAGTCCAAAAACATCTTCAAGAAATGGTGTTGGGAAATCGGGACAACTACATGCACAAAAATGAAACTTGACCACCAACTTACATGATACACAAAAATAAACTCAAGATGATAAAAGACTTAAAGATAATTTGCAATACCATAACAATCCTAGCGGAGAACATAGGCAGGAAAATTTCAGATATTCCACACAGCAATATTTTCACTGACAAGTCCCCTAGAGGAAGGGACATAAAGGAAAGAATAAAGAAATGGCACTTCATCAAAATAAAAAGCTTCTGCACAGCTAAAGAAAACATCACCCAAATGAAAAGGAACCAACTATATGGGAAAATATATTTGCCAATTATACCTTGGAAAACATTTTGATCTCCAAAGTATATAAAGAACAGATATGACTGCACTCCAGGAAGACAAACAATCCAATTAAAAAATGGATAAAGGGCCTGAACAGATACTTCTCCAAGAAGGACATACAGAGGGCCCAGAGACATAAGAAAGAATGCTCAGCATCACTAGTCATCAGAGAAATGCAAATGTAAACTGAAATGAGATACCACTTCACACCGGTGAGAATGTTCATAATAAGCCAATCAACAAACAAGTTTTGGAAAGGTTATGGAGGAAAGGAAAACCTAGTACACTTTGGTGGGAATGCAGACTGGTGAAGCCGCTGTGGAAAACAGTGTGGAATTTCCTCAGAAAACTGAAAATGAAACTGCTTTCTGACCCAGCAATTCCACTGCTGGGATTATATCCTAAGAGCCCTGAAACACTAATCCAAAAGAACTTATGCACACCAAAGTTCATAGCAGCACAATTTACAATAGTCAAGTGCTAGAAGAAACCTAAGTACCCATTAGTAAATGAGTGGATCAAAAACCTATGGTACATTTACACAATGGAATACAACACAGCAGAGAGAAAGAAGGAGCTCCTACCCTTTGTGACAGCATGGATGGCACTGGAGAGCATTATGCGAAGTGAAGTAAGCCAGGCAGTGAGGGACAAATACCATATGATCTCACCTTTAACTGGGACATAATCAACAAAAGGAAAAAGCAAACAAAATATAACCAGAGACATAGAAATTAAGAAGAAAGTGACAGTAATCAGAGGGAAGTTGGAGAGGATAAGGGGGGAAAGGGGGAAAGGCTTTCAGGAACATCTATGAAGGGCACATGGACAAAACGAAAGGGGAGTAGGATCAAGAGTGGGAGCTGGGGATGCCTGTGGTGGGGGGAGCAATGGGGGGGGAAATGGAGACAACTGTACTTAACAATAAAAATTTAGAGGGGAAAAAAAACTGTTTCATGAACTCACCACTGTAAACCTACTTTTGTCCAATCCTTTATTTATTATTTAATAATTGGGTATATTATTCAGCAATCAGAAGATTTTTTGTCAATAAAAAAATAGGGAACTTCTGGCCAAGATGGAGGCGTGGGTAGACACACCATGCCTCCTCACACAACAAAAAAAGGAAAAACAGCAATTTAAAAAAACAAAAACAGCCAGAGGTGACAGAAAATCGAACTGAGTGGAAGTCTGACAACCAAGGAGTTAAGAAAGATACATTCATCCAGACCGGTAAGCAGGGCAGAACTGGGCGGAGAGCGCGCAGCCAGACAGTGGTTTGTGGTACCCGCAATGCTGCAGCTGCCCAGAGAGGCCCGTAGCAGGCACTCCTGGCCAGAACGTGACCGGCGCACTCACCGAAACCCGCAGCTGGCCCACCTGGACCAAGGAGGGACAAGACTGGTGGACCAGGCGGTACCTTATTTGCGAGCAGATAAACCAGGAGAAAAAGCTGGGAAGCAGAGCAGACTGCGCAGCCCACCATCACGGGGAAATAAAACCTCAAACTACAAATTGAAAACACCTGTGGGGGTTGAGGCACCAGAGGGAGGAACTCCTAGCCTCACAGGAGAGTTCATTGGAGAGACCCACAGGGACTTGGAACTGCGCAGGCTTGCCCACCCACCCCGGAATCAGTGCAGAGGGGCCCAGCTTGCTTGTGGGTAGCAGGGAAAGTTTGGAGAGTGGAGCAAGCACCATTTTTACCTCCCAGACCCCACCCCCACAGGCAGCGTCACAACACAGCAATGTGTGTAACCCCACCATAGGGAACACCTAAGGCTCCACCCCTTAAAGTAACAGGCGCACCGAAAAAAAAATGGCCCAAATGAAAGAACAGATCAAAGTTCCAGAAAAAATACAACTAAGTAATGAAGAGATAGCCAACCTATTAGATGCACAGTTCAAAACACTGGTAATCAGGAAGCTCACAGGATTACTTGAAATTTGGTCTCAAAGGAAAAAATGAAGGATATGCTAAAGGAAATGAGGGGAAATGTGCAGGGAACCAATAGGGATGAGAAGGAAACTGGGACTCAAATCAACGGAGTGAACCAGAAGGAAGAAAAAAAACATCCAAACAGAAAAGAATGAAGAAATAAGAATTCAAAAAACTGAGGAGAGGCTTAGGAACCTCCAGAACATCTGTAAATGTCCCAACATCCAAGTCATAGGGGTGCCAGAAGGAGAAGAGGAAGACCAAGGGATTGAAAACTTATTTGAACAAATAATGAAGGAGAACTTTCCCAAGCTGGTGAAGGAAATAGATTTCCAGGAAGTCCAGGAAGCTCAGAGAGTCCCAAAGAAGTTGGACCCAAAGAGGAACACACCAAGGCACATCATAATGACATTACCGAAGATTAAAAATAAGGAGAGAATCCTAGAAGCAGCAAGAGAAAAGGAGACAATTGCCTACAAAGGAATTCCCATAAGACTGTCAGCTGATTTCTCAAAAGAGACCTTTCAGGCAAGAAGGGGCTGGAAAGAAGTATACCAAGTCATGCAGGGCAAGGACCTACATCCAAGAATACTCTACCTAGCAAAACTTTCATTTAGAATGGAAGGGCAGATAAAGTGCTTCCCAGATAAGGTCAAGTTCAAGGAGTTCGTCATCACCCAGACTTTATTATATGAAATGTTAAAGGGCTTTATATAAGGCATGGAGGGTTATCAACAGGGGAGTGGGAGGGGGAGAGAGGGGGAAAAGTACAGAGAGTAAGTAGCATAAGTGGTAGGTAGAAAACAGACAGGGGGAGGTTAAGAATAGTATAGGAAATGTAGAAGCCAAAGAACTTAGGTGTATGACTCATGGACAAAAACGAAAGGGCAGGGAATGGGGGAGTGTGGGGCAGAGTGGAATAAAGGGGGGAAATGGGACAACTCTAATAACATAATAAATAAAATATATTAAAAAAATAACAAAGTATTTATATGAGGTCTGCCAGAAAGTATCCAACCATTTACTATGAAAATAGAGACCTTTATTTGAAGAAGATATAAGATACAAGACACATCGTACATATGACAATGACACCTAAGTCCCCTTCAAAGTAGGCATCTTGGGTATGCACACATTTCTCTCAGCACCTCTTCCACTGTTCAAAATACTCTGCGAAGTTCTTTCTTGGGATCACCATCAACTGCCCTGCCATATTTTCCATAATCTCATTGATGGTCTAAAATATCTTCCCTTTCAAAGTTGATTTTAGTTTTGGCAAAAGCCAGAAGTTACAGTGTGCCAAATCTGGGTTGTATGGAGGCTTAGTCACATGGGTGATTTGATGTTTTACCAAAAACTCTGCCCAAGATATGATGCACGAGTGGATGTGTTGTGATGAAGCTGCCAATCACGAGTTACCATAGCTGCAGCCATTTTCATAGTATTGCATCTCTCAACTGATGAAGAGTATTGAGGTAGTACTACTTATTAATTGTTTGGCCTGGAGGGGCATACTCATGACAGACACACTCCTAATCAGAAAACACAGTTAACATGATCTTGATCTTGCTGTGACTTTGCCCAACCTTCTTTAGGTATGGAGAACCAGGCGACTTCCATTGGGATGACTGGGTCTTCATTTCTGGATCATAACTGTAGACCAACAATTCATCTCCAGTTATGGCCTTCTTTATGAAATATAGTTCTTTGGTAGTGGTTTGAATCAAGTTATCAGCAACTGCACCAGCATGTTCCACATACTCTGGTAGCAAAAGCCACAGAGCAAATTTGGCCATGACATGGTTCATGCAAAGATCCTGGATCAAAATCTCAGACACAGTAGTTTTGGGAATCCCCAGATCAGCTTCTAGTTCTCTCACTGTCAGTCACTGATCTTTGTTGATTGCAGCCTGTAGACGTTCAACATTCTCCTGTGTTCTGCTTATTGCAGGCCTTCCAGAATGGGGATCACTTTCAACAGATTCTTGACTATCTTTGACATGTTTGTGCCACACTTTTATTTGCACTGCACTTATGGCATCACTCCTGAAAGCCTTCTGAATCATCTGAGTAGTTTCCACAGAGGAATGTTCAAGATTAATGAAAATTTGATGCAGATCCATTGCTCTACTCAGTCATTTTGAGTGAAACAGCCACACAGTACATATGCTCACTCAATGGTGTCTACTACCCCCACTGACTAGTACAGTGAAGTCATCACTATTCACACATGTGCATTCCAGTCCACTCTGCTTGGCTGCCAGGTTACATAGATGTTGCACAAACTCTTCTTGTTATATTAACAATGGCTGGACTTTTTCCAGACAGGCCTTATATAGAAAGCACTAAGAACAATGCTGGCCCATAGTAGAAGTTATATGTGATTTCTGTTATTATATTTCTAGGTTGTTAGTCATATTTCAAGATTCTCTGGTAAAACAAGTAATTTATTTATTTGCCAGTAGACGGGCAGAGTATAGAAGCTAGGCCCAACAACGAGCAAATATTTAAGAGGTTCAAGGAGGTTGGCAGCAGCCATTAGAAAGCCTGTCACCATTTAACAGAAACAGGTTCCCTAAAAAGTGGTGGGACCAAGTGGTAAGGTCAACTCTGAGCCATACTCCTAGAAGGGGACTAGTTTAATAAGTGACTACATTGGTGACATGAAATGGGGATAATCCTACTATAAATGGTGTACAGGGTGAGTATTCAGACTTAAACAATGAGGTGCAGGAACACCACAGAGGAGGGCCCATGAGTATCAGCAAAGGAGTCAAAGTAAAGCTCACTTCGAGAGACATAATTTTACTCAACTATAAGCCAAGGAAGGCAGAGGTGGAGGGAATGAGGCGGAGCCTACAGTGGATAGTTTCTTTTTTTATTTAATATTTTTAGCATAAATTTAAATTTTGTTGTATTTTTCATTGCCATTTATCAATCTTATACCCTCTTCCACCTTTGCCAACCTGCCTACCCTGCCAGCAATCACCAAAATATTCTCCATGTCCTGAGTATTTTTCTTTATTTGTTTGATCCCTCCACCTCCTAGTATCCCCACCCCACCACCTCCCTGTTGCAGTGCTGTCAGCCTGCTCTCTATCTTTGAGTCTGTCTCTATTTTGCTTATTAGTTCAGTTTGTTCATTAGATTCCACATATGCATGAAAGCATATGATATTTGTCTTTCTCTGACTGGCTTATTTCGCTTAGCATATAGTTCTCCAGGCCCATTGATGCTATTGCAAATTGTAAAATTTTCTTTCTTTATGGCTAAGTAGCATTCCATTGTGTAAATGTACCATAGCTGTTTTATCCACCCATCTACTGATGGACACCTGGACTTCTTCCAAATCTTGGCTATTGTAAATAACACTTCAATGAACATAGGGGTGTTTATGTTCTTTTGAAATAGTGTTTCAGATTTCTTCAGATAAATTCCAAGAAGTGGAATTACTGGGTCATATGGTAGTTCCATTTTTAATTTTTTGAGGTAACTCCATACTGCTTTCCATAATGGCTGCACTAATCTGCCTTCCCACCAAAAGTGCAAAAGAGTCTCCTCTATCTCCACATCCTTGCCAGCACTTGCTCTTCGTTGATTTATTGATGATAGCCATTCTGACAGGTATGAAGTGACATCTCATTGTAGTTTTAATTTGAATTTCTCTGGTGGATAGTGATGTTGAGTATCTCTTCATATGTCTATTGTCCATGTGTATATCTTCTTTGGAAAAATGTCTGTTCAGGTCCTTGCCCATTTCCTAATTTGTCTGTTCTTTTTTTTGTTGTTGAGTCTTATAAGTTCTTTAGAAATTTTGGATATTAACCTTTTGTCAGATGTATCAGTGAATATGTTCTCCCATTCCGTGGGTTGTCTTATTTTGCTGATGGATTCTTTTGCTGTGCAAAGTTTTTACTTTGATATAGTCCCATTTGTTTTTCTTTTATTTCCCTTAACCGAGAAGATATATCAGAAAAAAATATTGCTATGAGCAATGTCCAAGATTTTACTGCCAATGTTTCTTCTAGGATTTTTTTTTTTGTTTTGAGTGTAACATTTACATCTTTAATCCATTTGAGTTCATTTTGTGGGTGGCACAAGAAGGAGGTGTACCTTCATTTTTCTTTTCTTTTAATTTTTATTGTATTTTTTCCATTACCATTTAACCCTCTTATATCCCCCTCCTCCTGCAATCACCACACTGTTGTCCATGTCCATGAGTCCTTTTTCTTTTTACTCAATCCCTCCATCCCTTCCCCTCCCTGCTATCCATGAGTCTGTCTCTATTTTGCTTGTTATTTCAGTTTGTTCATTAGATTCAACATATGAGTTAAATCAAATGGTATTTTTCTTTCTCTGACTGGATTATTTCACTGTGGCAGTGATTTCCACACGCGTGAGAACACGCAGTCCTGAGAATTTACACGTTTTGAGCACAGCTCCGTGTGATTCCTGTGTGAGCAAGTGTGGATCATGTCTGTGGGATGGGAATTCTCTAATAGGAATTTGGCAAAGGTGTATCTTAAAATATTCTGGCTTGCTGATCTCTGAATATTGCTTTAACCTGGTCCT
>PVJI01019438.1:0-31045 GCA_004026765.1 Micronycteris hirsuta | reverse complement strand
GAAGGGAGTTATATGAGGTATGGAGGAATATCAACAGGGGAGTGGTAGGGGGAGAGGGTGGGAATGGGGCACAGAACAAGTAGCATAAATGGGAGGTAGACAACAGACAAGGGGAGGTTAGAACAGTATAGGAAGTACAGGAGCAGAAAGACTTATGTGTAGGACCTATGGACAAAACTAAAGGGAGGGGAAAGGGGGGCAAGTGGGAGGGGGGATGAAGGGGGGAAATGGGGTAACTGTAACAGCATAATCAATAAAATATAGTTAAAAAAATAAAAAAATAAAATACCTGGGAATAAACCTAACCAAGGAGGTAAAGACCTGTACTCAGAAAACTACACAACACTGAAGAGAGAAATCATGGAAGACACAAACAAATGGAAACATATACCATGCTCATGGACTGGAAGAATCAACATCATCAAAATGTCCATACTCCCCAAAGCAATATATAGATTCAGTGCAATCCCTATCAAAGTACCAATGACATATTTCATGGATATACAACAAACACTTCAAAAATTTATATGGAACTTCCCTGCTGGTGTAGCTCAGTGGATTGAGCACAGGCTAGGAACCAAAGGGTCGCCAGTTCGATTCCCAGTCAGGGTACATGCCTGGGTTGCGGGCCAGGTCCCCGGTGAGGGCCATGTGAGAGGCAACCATACATTGCTGTTTCTCTCCCTCTCTGTCTCTCTCCCTTCCCTGCTCTCTAAAAATAAAAAAATAAATAAAATCTTAAAAAAATTTAAAAAAATTTATATGGAACCATAAACGACCCCGAATATCAGCTGCAATTTTGAGAAAGAAGAGCAAAGCAGGAGAGATCACAATTCCTGATATCAAGCTATATTACAAGGCCACTGTAATCAAAACAGCTTGGTACTGGCATACAAACAGACAGATAGACCAATGGAACAGAATAGAGAGCCCAGAAATAAACCCGAGTCTCTACGGGCAATTAATCTTCGACAAAGGGGGCAGAAGCATAAAATGGAATAAAAATAGCCTCTTCAACCAATGGTGTTGGGAAATCTGGATGGCTACCTGCAAAAAAATGAAACTCGAGCTCCAACTTACACCATACACAAAAATAAATTCAAGGTGGATAAAAGACTTAAATGTAAGTCGCGACACCATAAAAGTTCTAGAGGAAAACATCGGTAGGAAAATCTCAGACATTCCACGCAGCAACATCCTCAATGATTTGTCCCCTAGAGCAAAGGACATAAAGGAAAGAATAAACAAATGGGATCTTATCAAAATAAAGAGCTTCTGTGGGGCTAAAGAAAATAGTATTAAAATAAAAAGGGAACCAACCGTATGGGAAAACATATTTGCCAATGATACCTCAGACAAGGGTCTGATCTCCAAAATATATAAAAAACTCATATGACTCCACTCCAGGAAGACAAAAAACCCAATTAAAAAATGGGCAAAAGACATGAAGGGACACTTCTCGAAAAAGGACATACAGAGGGCCCGGAGTCATATGAAAAGATGCTCAACATCATTTGCCATCAGAGAGATGCAAATTAAAACCACAATGAGATACCACCTCACACCAGTCAGAATGGCCATCATCAACAAAGCAACAGATAACTGTTGGAGGGGATGTGGAGAAAAGGGAAGCCTACTGCACTGTTGGTGGGAATGCAGACTGGTGCAGCCACTGTGGAAAACAGTATGGAACTTCCTCAGAAAATTGAAAATGGAACTGCCTTTCGACCCAGCAATTCCACTACTGGGATTATACCCTAAGAATCCTGAAAAACCAATTCAAAAGAACCTTTGCACTCCTATGTTCACAGCAGCACAATTCACAATAGCTAAGTGCTGGAAACAACCTAGGTGCCCATCTACAAATGAATGGATGAAGAAACTATGGTACATCTACACAATGGAATTCTCTGCAGCAGAGAGAAAGAAGGTGCTTATACCCTTTTCAACAGCATGGATGGAACTGGAGAGCATTATGCTAAGTGAAGTAAGTCAGGCAGTGAGGGACAAATACCATATGATCTAACCTTTAACCGGATCATAACCAACAAAAGCAGAAAGCAATCAAAACATAACCAGAGGCATTGAAATTAAGAATAGTCTAATAATAGATAAGGGAGAGTGGGGAGGGGACAATGGGAGAAGTGTTTTCAGGAACCACTGTAAAGGACACATGGACAGAACTAAGGGGGAGGAGGGAGGCTGGGGGGGAGGGGGGCTGGAGGGGAAGGGAGGAGGGGAGGGGAGAGGATGCAAATAACTGTGATTGAACAAAAATAAAATTAAAAAATAGGATGAAATATGAGTGTGAAAGAACTGTTGTTGTTTATAGGAAAATTAAGCTAAATACGTTGTAAAGAGTCAAAGCTTTATTACTTTCTGCTGTATAACCCACATATGAGTGTATTCATATGATTCTGAACTTTTTCCATCTGACTTATTTTGCTTAGCACGATATTCTCACGATCCATCCATGCTGTCGCAAATGGCAGCATTTCACCTTTCCTTACGGCTGAGTAGTATTCATTATGTATATAACTTCTTCTTTATCCAATCATCTAACAAAGGACACTTGGGTTGTTCCCATGTCTTGGCCAAAGTAATTAATACTGCAATAAACAAAGGGGTACATGTATTTTCACAAATGAATGTTTTAAAATTTTGCAGGTAGATACTCAGAAGAGGATTGGCTGAGTCATGTGGTAATTCTACTGTTAATTTTTAGAGTAACCTGCATACTGTTTTCCATGGTGGCTATACCATTCTCCATTCCCACCAGCAGTGAATGAGGGTTCCTTTTCCTCCACAACCTTTTCAACACTTGTTAATGTTATTACTTGTCTTCTAGATCATGGCTATTCTAACAGATGTGAGGTAGTGTCTCATTGCAGTTTTGATTTGCATTTCCCTAACAGAGTAAAGTTGAGTATCTTTTCAAATATCTGTTGGCCATTTGTATGTCTTCTTGGGATAGGTGTCTGTTGAGGTCCTCTGCCCATTTTTTAACTGGATCGTTTGTTTTATTTGTTGCTGAATTGTATGAGTTCTTT
Organism: Micronycteris hirsuta; assembly: GCA_004026765.1. Classification (NCBI taxonomy): domain Eukaryota; kingdom Metazoa; phylum Chordata; class Mammalia; order Chiroptera; family Phyllostomidae; genus Micronycteris; species Micronycteris hirsuta. The sequence goes on along the minus strand of PVJI01019438.1, from coordinate 27,995 downwards.
GTATATTTTGGATATTTTTGGAGACATTGTTTACAAATATCTTCTCCCATTTAGTTGGTTGCGTTTTTGTTTTCTTGACAGTTTCCTTTGCGGTGCAGACTTTGGAGTTTGATATAGTCCCATTCATTTATTTTTGCTTTTGCTTCCCTTGCCTTAGAGGTCAAATACATGGAGTATAAAACTGAAAGCAAAAATGAACAAAGACAAAGAAACAAACAAACACTAAGAGACAGAGAACAGTGTGGTGTTTATCCGAGGAAAAGAGAGTTAGAGGTTATTAAAAGGATAAAGAAGGTCAATTGTCATGGAAGGAGAGCTGACTTTGGGTCGTAAACACACAATGTAACACACAGATGATCTATCATAGAATTACATACTTGAAACCTATATAATTTTACTGAGCAATGCCACTTAATAAATCTAACTTTAAAAATTTTTTTAAGTGAAATAACTGTTATCAAATTAGAGATGACCAAGACAAGTATAAAACTCTAGGGAAAATAATACAAATCTAAGAGGATTCTACCCCTAGATTATTTACAAAATGTTTTTTTTTTATTTATTTTTTTAGAGAGAGGAGAAGGGAGGGAGAAAGAGAGGGAGAGAAACAGCAATGTGTGGTTGCCTGCAACCCAGGCATGTGCCCTGACTGGGAATCGAACCAGGACCCTTTGGTTCCCAGCTCGTGCTCAATCCACTGAGCTACACCAGCCAGGGCTATTTACAAAACGTTTTTAAGTGCTCATTCTATGTTTTAAAAATCTAAACTGAAAACAGTAGAAGACATATAACAGATATGGCTAACTATAAAAAAGATGCTATGGGCTCTGGCTGGTGTCATTCAGTGGACTGAGCACCGGCCTATGAACCAAAGGGTCGCTGGTTTAATTCCCAGCCTCGGCACATGCCTGGGTTGCAGGCCAGGTTCCCAGTGGGGGGCCCTTAAGAGGCAGCCACACATTGATGTTTCTCTCTCTCTTTCTCCCTCCTTTCCCCTCTGTGGAAATAAATTTAAAAATCTTTTTAAAAAAAAAAGAAAGATTCTATAGATCTTCAGCTAGGAGACCCATGCTCATAGAAAAGTCCTATTTGAAAAGAGACAAAAAGGAATACACATTTACCGTATTTTTCAGACTGTAAGATACATTCTCCCCCTAAACTGGGGAGGAAATGGGGGTGCGTCTTATAGTTCAAATGTAGCTTACCTGGCTGTTTACATTTACATTGGTGAAATGTTATGTTATTTATGTTATTAAATATTTTACCACATGTTTTGCTTCAATTTTTTTTTCCCATTTTCCTTCTCTAAAAGCTGGGTGCGTCTCATGGTCCGGTGCGTCTTACAGTCCAAAAAATATGGTATGTTTTAAATTGATAAACATATTTAGGACTTTAAAAAAATTAGATTTCTACTTTCATACTACTATGGTTGTAAATCATGCATGATATTGTTTTAGTGTTCTTAAAATTTTTAAGATTTGTTTTGTGGCCTAATATATGATCTGTCCTAGTGAATGTTCCATGGGCACTTGAAAGGAACATGTACTCTGTTGCTTTTTCATGGAATGTTCTGTGTATATTAGTTAACACCATCTTGCCATCTCATTTAACAAGTTGTTTAAAGCCTATGTTTTCTTACTGATATTCTGTCTGGACAATCTATCCATTGATTAAGTGGGGTATTAAATCCCCTGTTGTTATTAAAATAAATAAATAAATAAAAACTTCCTAACATTTTTTATTAATTGCTGACTACTGATTTACTGATTCTGATAATATCAAATTAGAATGTATGCATTTTATACATACAATTTTTCATTTGGTTTTGGTTAGGCAAGTCACATTGTCATATGAAACATTTGGTATATTCTAATATCGTATATATTTGTGTCTAATATACAGGGTCCGGCAGAAGTAACACCTGCTTGAGTGATGCTGGTAGGGTAATAATACAGGTGTAATAATTTCTAGTTTTAATTTGAATATTTTACCTAAAGTGTCATATGGTGTGCTTGAGTGTGATATTATTATGTTACAGAATTATATGCTTATGAATTCTGTAATAAGGAGGGGCATTATCTGTGCTGGACCATGTATACATAACATAGCATATATACACAATATTAGACTCGACCAAATGTTACATATGACAATGTGACAATGTTATATGACATTAAAGGAAAAGCAAGGGTCCCAACTCTAGAAACTGAAGCAACAATTATTATTTAACCACAGAAGAACTTTTAGGAACTCATACCAATAACAATTTTATCATAGTAATTTTAATGTAAATGTCAGCAATTGTTTTTATTTCCTTCTGTCAAAGTAAAACTGAATTTAATACTTTATTTTTTAATTAAAAATAAGATGCCTAATATGCATGCATGAACCTGTTCTTATGAAACTGTATCTGCCTAGTCAGCCACCTATTTTCCTATCTCTACACAGGCATGAAGAAATGAGGAGAATAACATTCTATCAAATGTTAACACTGATATTTTTCTTAATGGAAGAATTTCAGTGGGTTAGTTTTTTCTTTTTACACATTTTTTGCAATGGTTAAATTATTTAAGGATGAGTAGGTACCAGTTTTATAAAAAAAATTGGATTAAAATTAAACTGAATGAAAGATGGTGCAGGAATCGGCCACAGAACATGCACGCGTGACCCCTGGACACGGACAATGGTGTGGGGGTAGCCTGGCGGAGGGGGCTGCTGGGTGAGGGCAAGTGAAGGGGCAAGACTGGGGACAAACTCAATACCATAAAGAAAAAACAAATATAATTTTAAAAAAGAAAAAAAATGAAGTCACTACTGTAAACGAACAAAAAGAATCAGGGGCCATTATCCCGGCCAGGGGAGAGCAATGGACAGGGAAGTACGGCACGTGTGGTTGAAAGGAGCCGGAGACCGGCCAGTCACTGTGAACCTTCCACGGGCCACAGCTTCCGTGCTGGTAAATGAGAAAATGAGAAAGCTGAATGTAATGCGCTCAAAGGTTCCTTGCAGCACTAATATGAAATGAACTGAAGCAGCTAATTCCTGAATAAATTTCAGAAAACATTTAAAAAATAAATGTATCATTTCATCAATCATGTCAAGTATAACCAGATTTCATGAATAATATTCTTTTCGTCTGGCATAAGCTTTTGTAACTTGATTACATTACAAGCTACACAGAGCTCCATAACCTTGACATTTTCGAAATACTGAATAGGCAGCTTTATGTACATGCATATTGGAAGGGATGCTGTAATAATAATAAAAGAACAGAAAGTCCTTTTGGTAACAGCACACACTGCTTCAAGTGTGAGGGGGAATGTTAAATGTCAGTAATTAAGGGAAGAAGTAAAGGAAGAAAAAAACTGCATATCCCAAAGCTCTCCTTCTCACTCCGGATATGCATTAAAAATAAAATAAAATACTGACAGGCGCTGTTCAAATTCCTAGGGAAATATCTGGATTTGTAGGTAAGCTCACAAGAAAACAACAAAACAACTATAATATGGATTTTCATAGAAAGTGTTACTCAGTTCCAGATGGTTTCAAAACTGAGTTTGTATATGCCTCTGTATTTTTTTCCACTTTCTGAAGCCCCCGTTATCTTGTCTGAGTACCTACCAAGTGGCTGGTCCTTGCATTATGTTAATTTGCTGAACGGAGAGCTACCGGCAGCTGTAATTTTCTGTTAATTAAAAATTGAATTTTACATGGCTCTGTGATACAGTGGCACTTATCTCCATACACTGTAATTCAGTCTCTCTGAACTTAGTCCTCAAACCAGCATTTATAATGTTGAATTATATTGAAACAAAGCCATCCTATTTATTGGTGATCATATGTTAGGAGTGGCATAACCACGCTGAGATGCTAATGTGATTTTGCCAATATAAGAGTTTATCACTATATATCTCTGAAAATTAAATGTTGCAGATACCGTATGACATTTAAATATTGCCACAGCAAGAGTTTAAATAAATACTAAAATGCAGCTTTTACTTACAAAGAACTTACCTTTGCAATTATTACGGACTGAACTGGGTAACAAACAGTTGCTCCTAAAGTGGCCAGTCCCAATGGATAAGCAATTTTCTTAAATCTAGAACCTAAGAAATGGAAACAAACTGTTAAATTCTTAACACATGCTACCAGAAACTTGATGCTTCTATAGTTTTAATATTCTCTTTGTTCCCATCAAAGCTGTCATCTTGTTAAATTACTCTTTCGGTAATAATACCAATCAAGATGCTAGCTACACGTCCTTAAGAATCACAAGTGAATTAGTACCCATAGTTGTCATATCCAAATGAAGAAAAATATTCTCTATCTAACACAATAATTACCTGCACAAAGAGGACCGATGATTTTTTTCTCTTTTTTAAAACTAGGTATTGTTTCATTTCTAAAATCATGTTAAAACTTAAATGGACCTTTTTTGATTAAGTGTTTAGGAAGGTGAAAGACCCAATGAACTAATCAGCTGAGGGCTGCGAAAAGTACAGAGGTCCTTCATGTCACTGATTTAGAATCCTGAAGCAATAATTTAATAATTGCAAGTAACGTTGAGATAATCATTTGATTTCTAAGTGTCTTATCCAAGCATCTGAGGGTCATTTTCAAACTTTCTTGGATGGCAAAATCCTTTTCAAAATAAATCTGAGACAAAGAATGTCAATAGGAGCATCATTTTTTTAAAATGATTTTATTTATTTATTTTAGAGAGAGGGGAAGGGAGGGAGACAGAGAGGGAGAGAAACAGCAATGTATGGTTGCCTCTCACATGGCCCTCACTGGCGACCCGGCCCGCAACCCAGGCATGTGCCCTGACGGGGAATCAAACCGGGACCCTCTGGTTCCCAGCCCGTGCTCAATCCACTGAGATACACCAGCCAGGGCGATAGGAGCATCATTTATACAACTATTAGCTGGAAAGCACTCTGGTTAGCCTGCGGGAGGGAGCCTGGGGTTAAATTACGCGCAGCCTGTTCCGGTCCCTCATACCACTTCCATGGGACCCCGGGTTCTGTACAATAGTTTGAAACTCAGCACTCTAAGCCATAGCTTAGTTCCAATTGGGTGTTGGTGCAAAGCAAAATGTATCTTTAAATTCTTGGAATCTGGTTATCTTGGACTCTATAATGAGCAATGAGAGGCCGGAATTTCTAATTCAGGGTCAGTACTTTTATTCTCTTTAACAGCTCTTACAAGCCTTAATTGAAAAATGAAACAACCTACCTGATATCTCAGTAAAGACTAAGGTGGAAAGTACCTGGTAACGTTACAACATTTGCAGGCCCCTCTGCAGGTAAGGGAAAGCAAAAACCAAGGGCTATTCCTCTGTCCAGCTTCCACGTTAGTAGGGAGCCGTCTACAGTCTTGTCTACAAGAGACTGAGCTCAGAGGAAGTGTATAGGCGTGCTGTTTCAACCTCCAGCACAGCTTTTCTTTAGAGAGAGACGGGGTTTTGTGGTATTGAATAAAAGGGTCTAGGTGTGTTAAAATAGGTCCTAAGTTGCTCTGTCACTCTTGTCCTGCTCACTATAATTCCAATATCTACAGTTTGCTTCTCGATGGCACTGACCCAACATCTCCTACTGCAGGTTTCCCTGACCCAGCCAAGCTCCCCTAATGTGCCGCTCCTACACTGGGACAGGAACAGTTTTACCTGATGTGTCACTGTATGTATTAAAAAGACTTACATCCATCCTCTCTTTAATTGATATGAAAGGCCAGTTTACAGTAAAATAAACTTCATTTTGGGTTCAACAGCTCTAAATGCATAAGCAGGAAAGAACTCTAGATACAGCCGCTAACGAGCTATTTACTATTTACCATGGAACCACGGCGGGATTTCCTTCCTCTGGGCCTCTATGTATAATCTATAGCATAAAGTTAGACTAAACCAACAGCTTTCAAATGTTTTTAACCATGACTCATATTAAAGAACAAAATTTACATTAACCTATGACCTATCTCACATGCACACATACATACATTCATTCTCATTCTCTCTGTTTCCCTCCACTATTTACCCATAATAAGTACTAAACAGTCTGATGTTTGCAATTCTCTTCTATTTTATTTTTAATAAATGCTTCCTGAGATGAACATGTTTATTTCACTACCTACTAAGTTAAGGTTTGCAGTTTGAAAAACACGGGTTATATTATTCTGGCTTTGACATTGGTTAGGAGATACTGTGAATGACCTAAGGAACATTGTACCTTACAGGTGGATTATCAGTTCCTCATTGAAAACTGAGTAATATGTTTTGGCAAATTTCCTTCAAAATTTAATTTTCTGAGTCTTATTGTTACATATGGTGATCTTGGGTTTTGATTTTTTCCCTAATAAATACTTTATAATATGTATCCAATTAGAAGTTGTTCATAGCATTAGAATAAAAGTGGGGTGTAAGGAGTCATTAATATTAGTTATAAGGACAGTGTAAGGTCTACCCATTGTATGCGGGTCGCTTTTATTGCAAGCTAACAGGTGGAGCGGGCCATTTTTGCTAATGTTTTGTGCAAATGGTAACATTCAGTAAAATTACGATAACTTTAGTTTTACATATTTTTTTCAATGAAACTTTTTGTGATTTACTATAAAATGTATACTGAATTATTTTTCTTAAATTTTAAACAGACAAATACTGGAAAACTCACTGGAAATTGAAATAAAAGTAATAAAATACGTAAAAATTCCGACTTATTGAAAATATTTTGAAAAAAGCACGTAAAATGTGTAAGAAAGAATGAAGTTTTCTTTCTTAAAATTCATTGTAAAAAAAGAAGAATGAAGTTTTAGTAGTGTTTTTTGTTGTGTTTATCGTATTTAAAAAAAGAATGAAGTTTTAGTAGTGTTTTTTTGTGTGATAATCGTTAAAACATACATACATAATTCACCATTGTCTGTGTTAAAGAGACCCAAATTTTGTCCTTTGGAATTCGTATATCTGCATGTTAGCATCCCTTTAGAGCAATAAAAAAGTATAAAAATAAATGTATTTATCTGTTACCCGCATTCTACCGCTAGTCTACAAAACACGTATTTATACGTGTCCCGCACTCCACCACCAGTCAACGTAAAACGTGTAAATACGTTTCCCGAATACAGGTACGGTATATATGCTAGAGTTAGACTGTTGTAATATTCTTGTCACTCACATAGGTTTTGTACCTCACTGGGTGTAACTGAACTGATATCTGATTCCAGGTTTGGTTCAGAGTTGTGACTTCCCACCCCCTGTAATTTAGTGTGGGGACAGCAACTGGCCACTGAGCTGGGGACAGAGGATAAATGCAAGATGACCAAAATGGTTTCTCATCAGAGAACTGCATCAGCTTAGTCAGGGCTTGACTGAGGAGAGGAAGCAGGAACGTGTGCTGAGAGGGTTTCTATAACCGGAGGTGGAAGATGGGCAAATACGAAATGGCTTCTTTAACTCAGACTCATCAAAATTGTTGCACGTATCAAGGGTTCATTCCTTTTATTGCTCGAGTACTATACCTTTGTGTCCAGCTTTTTCCTTTCTCTAGGACAAATCCCCAGCCCTGGGATTACTGGGTCTCATAGTAAGTGTATGTTTAACCTTATGACAAGCTTTTTGTCGAACTATTTTCCAGAATGACTGTACCATTTTGTTTTACCCAGCAGTTTATGAGAGTTTTAGCTGTTCTACATTCTCAACTATACTTGGCATGGTTAGCCTTCTTAATTTTAGACGTTCTAATAGGTGTGTAGTGGTATCTCATTGTGTTTTTCACTTGCATTTCTAATAACTAATGTTAAACATCTTTTGAAATAGCTATATTCTTGAAACAAAAAAAACTAATAAAAGTAACCATGCTGTACTATAGAATCTAAATACTTTAAGGTAGCCTATCCTAATAATATTCAGTAAAGGATACGAGGTTTTTCTGTGACAGTAAAAACCAGAAATGAATGTAATGGATTTGGAAAAGAATATGTGTACATTTAACCCCTACCTTTTCTCGCTGACAGCAAGCCTGCCAATCCAGAAACAGTAATCACTCCAATTTTGGGGAGAAAATCTCGAGGTGGATTCTTCAGGTAAACATATGCATCTCAAGAAATCAGTTAAAAATCAATATAAGTGACTTATTGCAACTGGTATGATACACAAAAGTTAGAGATAAGAACAGATGGTTTAAATAATCTTCAAAAGAGCAACACAAAACAATCATTTTTAGTACCAACTTAAAGAGCTAGTTACAATAGTTGTTACGAAATTAAATCTGCCTTCCATAGCTGATTTCATATGTTTTCTTAATAACACAGGTTATTATTACCCTTGAATGAAATACGATGCTAGAGTCCATACCTTAATATGGAGCACTATGAGGCAAATTCCTGATTGTCTAAGTATTATATACCTACAAGACAAATGCTTCTGGCCTTATTCGCTCAAACACTGGTAGGATCCAGTAACCTTACAGCCACTGCTGCTCTTGGTTAAAACCAAGATGATCAGGATGAGAAGTGAGCCTGAACAAAAAGCAGATGGACAGAGGGCAGAAGTCCGGATTTCTTGGCTTTTTATATATTTAAATTGTATGGGTTCTATGCAGTCCAAAACTGCACTCTCCTATTGTAGGTTAATTACTGGGTTGGCCAAAAAGGTTGTTTAGTTTCTTCTGTAAAATAAAAGACATATTTTTTATTTTCACCAATAACTTTATTGATTTGGATGAGTATGCTGGCTATCTCTCACTATTGGCTTTCAGTGGGTAGAAGCCCAGGGGTGCTGCTAATCATCTTCCAACGCATCAGACAGCCCCACAGCAAAGAATCAAAAGGCCAAAATGTCAATATTATGAAGAAACTTCACAAACCACTTTTGACACATTCGATCCATCACAGACCCTTCTCCGTACTCTGCACAAACCTGATTTTTGCCTTGCAGTTGTATTTTTACCTTTCTTGAAATAATAAGCACAATACACCCAAAACTTTTGTGTATGTTCTTTCATCTTCAACATTAAAGTGACTGCACAAAACTTCACCCATTTTGATCAGTTTTTTAAACAATGCACACTGACATGACAGCTGTCACAACACAATCTAACAAAATCACTGCAAATGGAGTTAAAGACAACTAGAGCCATTGTACAGAAAAAACTAAATGCACTTTTTGGCCAACCCAATATTTAATGGCATTCAGTAATTTAATTATATTCCTCAAGACTGATGAAGAACACCATTTGGAATTAATTACCACATACTGTATTTTTCAGACTATAAGGCGCACATTTCCCTCCCAAATTTGGGAGGAAAATGGGGGTACATCTTATAGTCCAAATGTAGTTTTCCTGACTGTTTACATTTATATTGGTGAAATATTACATTATTTATTTTTTCCTTCAAATTTTTCAAATTTTTTTTCCTACTTTCCTCCTCTAAAACCTAGGTGCATCTTATGGTCCGAAAAATATGGTACATTAAATAATGACAATACATATACAGGTCATCAATCTGCAGAGACTTCGAATTTTAGCTGCTCTTTGTGTGCTGTATACATTTCTTTTGCCAACTGGCTTACACCAAAAATATTAGGAAGCTATATCTGCAGCCAAACACCATTAACAAACTAAAGACTCAAATACAATTGCTTTCCAACATCAGCTCAAATATTCTATGGTGACTGATTGGTATAGTATTTCTTAACAACCAATAGGAAAATACTATATATTTTAACAACAAATAGCACTTCTTTAAAATGACTGATGTCAATGGAGATGTTTCTAATTTTTTTTAATTTATTTTACAGAGAGAGGAAGGGAGGGAGACAGAGAGAGAGAAACAGCAATGTACGGTTGCCTCTCACATGGTCCTCACTGGGGACCCGGCCCGCAACGCAGGCATGTGCCCTGACTGGGAATCGAACCGGGACCCTCTGGTTCCCAGCCCACACTCTATCCACTGAGCTACACCCGCCAGGGCTCGAGATATTTCTAATTTATGCTTTATGAGTATATAATTTAAAACAGACCTCAGTGTGAGTGTAGGTGGAGCCACTTACTAGCTATGTGGTCTTGGTAGTCTATTTAATCTTTCTAAAACACAGTTTCCTCATCTGTAAAAGGGGAATAATTATGATACCAACAGTCACAAAACTGCTACCAGGAGCAAATTAGATACATTATATAAAATGCTTATCATAGTGAATTACCATATAAAATAGCGGAATAAATTACAGATAGCATTGTTATTGTTATCATAAACTGCTATGCAGAGCATCTTCACAGTTGGTAAAACATGATAAGAGATAACACACCACTTTATTTTTCTCACTTTTAAACCTTGCAAGTTAAAAAGACAATAGAACATTCCTAATTATAAATGGTTCACTCACATACCTTTTCCAAATTGTACTGTATCCATTATCCCATTTTTTACAAAGACATAAACACCCTAGGCAAAAAGGGATAAAAAGATATCTGCATTATTGAAAATGTTGATAGTCAGATTAAATAGTCGACATCTCTGAGATTTTATCAAAATGTTGACTTAGCATTGCACCAAAATCGAAATCTACCTTTCTTATTTATTCACTATGAGGATATTTGTTGAACTTAGCTTCTCTTTATTTTTCACTTTTCATTCTATTTAACATGCATAATATTTGTGTACTGTTTTCCCCAAATAAACAAGTAAAGTACTGCCTATGAAATCATCAGAGCAGCGCATATAAAACTTACGGCAGAAATACAGAGATTTATCATCTTATTTTATAATGGCCTACAGAATTGAATGGAATTCAATAAAGCATAAAGAGAAACATATGTCAGCTTGGAAACAACATCTGATTAATAAAGATGCAGCAGCAACAGCGTGATGATTTGTGGAGAAAACAACAGCAAAAAGCCCAAAGAAAAGTTCACCTTCTCCCTTTTTTAAGTGTGCACTGGAATGACAAAAAAATCTAACTGAGACATTTATCTCAGGATAGAAATCATGCTACAGAAGCTAGTGACCATCTTGTTTTTAAATAGCAACATAAATTCTCTACAAATCAAGATTAATTAACCCACGGACGGATTAAAGCTTTCAATCAAATGTTTCCTTGTACCTGTTTCCAACTAATTCATTCTAATGCAAGAAATACTGTTACATACATGTATTAAGTGATAAGTGCTATCTCAATTACAGCAGAAGAAAAATGAAGGCATGAGCCGTGGGCTGGTGTGGCTCAGTGGATTGAGCACCGGCCTGTGAAGCAAAGGGTCCCCAGTTCGATTCCCAATCAGGGCACATGTCTGGGTTGCAGGCCAGGTTCCCAGTAGAGGGTGTGTGAGAGACAACCACACATAGATGTTTCTCTCTCTCTCTTTCTCCCTGCCTTCCCATCTCTCTACATATACATCTTTTTAAAAAATGAAGGCATGAAATGATGTATCCCTATTAATTGCCCATGGTTGTACTGTATTACATTTTGAAGGAATCAGAAAACACAATCTAACTATATGGTCTTCTTCTCTAAAATAGCTGCACTCAAACCACGGGCTTAAAAACAAAAAATGAGATTTTCAAAGCAAGGAAAATAGAGATGAGTATATTACATGCGAAAGGAATAAGTTACTGCTATTGACATATCTTGGTATTAGTCACTTTGTCTCACATATTTCCATGGTGCTCAGACATGCATAGGTTCATTCTGTTCATCATGCTCCTAGACTGTACAAACACGAACTGGACAAAGTCACCGCTGAACTACTTCTCTTTACGGACTGTGTCTTGAGAAAATTTTCATCTTCATGTAATACCTATTGGCTACTTGATCAGACTGTCAAAGAAGCACACGAGTCACTTCTCTCGGAAAATTTTCCTTAGCTGCATTTATGAATTCGCTTTTACCACTGGGGGTCACTGCTACCTCAATTTCAAGAAATCAAGGAGTAGGAGTACAAATTGAGTTTTCCCTGAATGTCTCTAAGTGTAATGCAGAATATAATTTGAGCCCGGCTGGTGTAGCTCAGTGGATTGAGCGCGGGCTGGGAACCAGAGGGTCCCGGTTCGATTCCCAGTTGGGGCACATGCCTGGGTTGCAGCCCAGGTCCCCAGTGTGTGAGGTAACCATACATTGCTCTTTTTCCCTCCCTTCTCCTCTCTATGAAAATAAATAAAATCTTTAAAAAAAAGAATATAATTTGAGTCAGAAGTAATTTTTTAAGAATATATTACATCTTTAGAGAAACATCAGAGAGCAAACATCGTTTACATTGAAGATGAAATGCATTCAAAAGTGTCCTTCTTCAACCTAATTGTTTCAGGATATTAAAGAACATAAAGGCCTTTCAGTCTTTTTTTTTAATTGGGTGATAGTTATAAGAGCAATTTAAGTATCTCTCAGGAACAATTTGCGTCACTGAAAATAACTTTGACAACACTATGGAAAATTAGGTCTCAGGAGACTAAAGAGTGAATCATCCAACTGCTGAAATGATTCAGACCTTAATTAGTTAAGATATTTCCCTCTGAGATTAAACTATTAAGAGTATGTAGTACAACTAGTATTATCAGAATCATTTGACAGGCAAAACTTTTTAGAAATAACGCCATATATTCATCAGATGTTTTAAATACACTTTGGAATGACCAGAATTTACAGATTTGATATTTCAATCAGATCATTAGAATTTTCTTCCTTTTTTTTAAATCTGTTTTGAAAAGATTTTATTTATTTATTTTTAGAGAGGGGAAGGGAGGGAGAAAGAAAGGGAGAGAAACATCCATGTGTGGTTGCCTCTCGTGTGCCCCCTACTGGGGACCTGACCCGCAACCCAGGCATGTGCCCTGACTGGGAATCGAACTGGGGACCCTTTGCTTCACAGGCTGGTGCTCAATCCACTGAGCCACACCAGCCAGGGCTAGAATTTTCTTTCTAAAAAGAATGGATTTGAAACAAAAAGCACAAAGGGTTGCAATTGGATAGGCTAGATTTGAAGCAAATCTGTACAGCAGCTGGGTCAGAACAATGAAAACAAGGGTACCGACGTTATCACGATGACACTGACATTGGAGATGTTGATGCTAACACACCTATGTTGACTTGATGAAAATGAAACATCAATACTGTCCTCTGCTGGGAATGCTGGTTGAAGGCTAAGTATTACAATAAGGTGAATTCTATTTTGGCCAATAACTGACTGTAGTCAAATTGGTCATATGAGCTAAACAAAACTAGTGAGAATGTTGCTTAGTCAAATAAGCAACAATTCAGAAGTAATCCCAGAACTTCATGTAACAGGCCAAACAATGTTTTGTAGATGCTGGGTGACATAAATGCTTGCTGAACTACTTTAATCTATGAAGTAGTGGTCCAGTGGATTAAATATGGCCACGAATTATTTGTTGCTAGTTGTATTGAAGGCTGGCATTTTTCCCCTCCCCTTAAAATTGGATTGGCCTTCGTGACTTAGCAATAGCAACCTTTAGAAGTGACTTTCTTGGACATCTGAGGACAGGCAAGAAACCTGGTGACTTCTGCTAGGGCCTTTTGTAACATTTTCTATAGCTTCCCTGAACTGCCCATGTAAGGTATCTGGCCACCTTTCCAGAGAGGCCATGTCTAGGTGCTTTGGTCAACATTCCCAGCTGAGCCCAGCCTTCTAGCATCTGTGACAAGTTGCTAGAGATGAGAATGAAGCTGTCTTGGACCCTCTAGATCAGCCTATTCACCTCATGAATACCACTGGCTGACCTTTGTGAACAGCGCGTGCAACAGAAGAATCACCTGTCTGAACTCCGATCAAATTCCTGGCTTGCCAAATCATAAAATATCATAGAATGGTAGTTGTTTTAAACCACTAATTTGGGGGTAGTTTGTTACAGGTCGATGGGTAACTGCAACAACTGGTATGTAATAGAAATCGGAAACTTCCAATATTGACCAATGATTAGAATACTTACCTTGCACCAGCCAATGTAACGACCAGTGGTAGTGCGGATGGAGGCAAAGCCCATTTGTAAATTACCAGGCTGTTCTTCAACATATTTAGACTGGAGAGGTGGTGAAGTATATATGGGGAGCTAGAGGCAAAAAAAGAAACAAACATAAAAAACCCCACTTCATTTCAAACGTATAAAGTAGCTGAAATAACTTTTCCAATAATATGGCAGAATAGGAATCCTCATCAATATTCCTGCTAAAAACAAGTAAAAATACTGATTATATGAGGTCTTTTCAGAAGGTATCCAGTCATGTAATATGTAAAATAGAGACATTTATTGAAGATACAAGAAACACTGTCCATAGGACAATGACACCTCAGTCCCCTTCAAAGTAGGCACCTTGGGACCTCACACAGTTAGTTGTCCCAATTGCCATCAGCTGCCCTGTCGTATTTTCCTGAATCTCATTGAGGGTCTGAAATCTCTTCCCTTTCAGGTGATTTTAGTTTGGGGGAAAGCCAGAGTCGTAGGTACCAAATCCGGTCTGTAGGTGGGCTGAGTCACCTGGGTGACTTGATGTTTCACCAAAAACCTCCGCATGAGGCATGAGGCATGATGCATGAGTGGGCACATTGTCGTGATTAAGCTGCCCATCACCAGTTGCCCACAGTTGTGGCCTTCTGAGTCATTCAAATAGTTTCCACAGAGGAATGTTCAATCTTTATGCAAAATCTGATGCAGATTCATTGCTCTGCTCCCTCAGTCATTTTGAATGTGAGGCCACACAGCACACATGCTCACTTAATGGCGTGTACCGCCCTCACTGACTAGCACAATGAAGTCATCATTGTTCACACATGTGCTTTCCAGTCCACTCTCCTCGGCTGCCAGGTTACATGATGTTGCACAAACCATTCTCGTTATATTAACAATGGCTGGACTTTTTCAGGACAGATCTCATATATGTATATATATTTTAATCAATTTATTGAGGTAGCATTGGTTAATAAAATCATATAAGTTTTGGGTGTACAATTCTACAAAACATCATCTGTACATTGTACTGTGTGTTCACCACCCCAAGTCAAGTCTCTTTCCAACACCCAATACCCTCTCCTACCGCCCCCACCCCGTTTTCCTCTGGTAATCACCATACTGATTATCTGTCTCTATGAGGTTTTCGGGGTTTTTTTTTTTTTTGCAATCCTGCTCAACCTTTTCACAAATTCCTGCAACCTCTCTCCCTCTGATAGCCATCGGTCTGTTTTCTATCTATGAGTCTGTTTCCACTTTGTTTGTTAGAAATTATGATTCGATTCAGTAAGCTATAAAACCACATTTAAATGAAAGTGAATGAAAGTTAAGTATAACTCCCAAATCAGTATTTTCCTTTGTTATTTTTTGTAGTGAAAACAAGCAAATAACAAGAAAAGGAGTCAAACTCGTATCACAGAAATATTATAAAAAGAAAAATCCAGTGATAGCTGACCACATATACATACAGCCCACTGCCAGCCATTTTACAGACCAAAGTCCTTCAAATGTCATTTTTAAAAACAAAATAATCACCCCATACCTCTCCAGAGTTTTCTAATAAAGAGACATCCAATTATATTCACCAGATGGTTCTTAATAAGGCAGGGGCATATTAATATTTTTAAATGTTTAACAAGAAGAATCGAACTAAAAAAAAAAAAAGACAGTCTGGTTAGCGCCAAGTTTACCAGCAGATTCAATTAAACAGAACACCTCATTCACACAGCATTTTGGTTAGTAGAGACTTTATTGTAAATAGATGAAAACAGACTCATAATTTACTTTACACAATAAAAGCACCTTCATAAATTCTCATTTTAAAATTCAGAAATACACAAATTCAGCTACTCGGGCCAAATTCAAGTTACTTATCTTCCTACCTAGATTTTGAGCTTTCCAAACATGAGAGTGTCAAGGTGGGCTTAAAAACATCATCCCTCTAAGACTAAAACAGGAGAAAGAATACTGAGAGACAGCAAGTTAGCAGGGAAGTGAATCTATCCTAGACTGCTATAAAAATTATTAAAACTTTACATTATTATTACTATAATACAGTGCTTAGAACAGTGCCTGCCATGCATGCAAAAGGGGCTCTGGAAATAATTTTTGTCAAATTTTATACATATCAGTTTGGCAGTGTATTGATATTTTTCATGTAGGTTTTTCAGCTACAATTCCATTTCTAGAAATTTATTCTAAGGAAATAGTTATAGATGTACATACGGATTTCTGAGGAAAGCGCTTTGATAAAGCACTGTTACAGTAAGCAAACTACTGGACATATGCTAAATTCTGTAAAGTTATGCAAGTTGTACATTTGATAATGATAAATTCATACACAAAAATATTTGAGCCACCAGTAAGAATTATTTCCAATGTCATCCGAACAGTCAGTGGTAGCGTCAAGATTCAGATTCAAATCAGTGTGACTCAAGTATACATTTCTAAGTATGCAGATAAATCTTAGGGTGACTTAAGGCTGGAAAAGAAAAACGTAGACTGCAGAACCAAATCAGTAACCGCAATTAGATAACAACAGGCTCGCACGATAAATTAGATCAACAAGATGAAAGTTAAACAGGCATATATGTACTTGCAATTGAATCCAAAAAGTCTATATGCATAAGTACACACTGAGAAAAGACAAAGCTTACCAGTAGCTTATAGTAAAATGTTTAATAAATTTTAAGAACTGCAAGTTCACTATGTCATGGTCAAAGGTCATAAGCGAGACTGATTGTGAGGACACAAAACGAAAATACATATAAAAACAAATATGGTCTTAGGCAGTTTCAATAGAAATATAATATGTAGAACAGGAGAAGTCAGAGCCTGGCTCTATCAAGCAGTGGTCAAAACACTTACACTCAAAGAAAATACCAATCACCCTGAACATTTTGGCAGAGAATGATCGTGATAATGATGGAACTCAAAGCTATGGACATATGAAGAATGGCTAAAGCCACTAATCCACTTATTCAGGAAGCAAAAGTTGTGAAAGCATAACTCACATCCAAAGAGTTGTCTGGTGGAAGAGAGAATTTTTCTGTGAGGTACCAATGCCAGAGATACAAGGTGAATGCTCAGGTCTTATTATGACACAGATTTGTCTGACGTAAGGAAGGACCTTACAGTGAGTGAGAGCTGCCCGCAAATTGAACGGGCTGCCTGTCAAAACTCTGGCTTCCCCTACTCAGAGTTTTCATCATGTAGAAGATAAACGGCCATTTGGAGCACCCATGGGCGAGGGCATCACAGGAACATACAAAAGGCTGAATTAGAGAACATCTAAAGCCACTTTCAAAAATGGGATCTTAATGCATTTTTTAAACTGAAGCTTCCAAATATCAGGTGTACATTTTCAAGGAAGAAAAATCTGACTGCTGAAATGTACTAAGACCCCGTATAATTGATTATTCATTGGGAAAAGTCACTAATTGTTTTTTGTTGGAATTAGGACGTTAGAGGTTAACTATAATACAGTGTTTATTTTCAGACACCTTGAAACTATTTCTCTCAAATTACAAAATTTGCCTAACAAATACTTCAAAGGCATTCTTGATGAACAGACCTAATAACAACATAATAAGGACTCATTTGATCATATCTACATTATGAAAATATTCACAAACATTTGTAGGCAAATTACCTGCTCTGGTTTCACTAGCTGCTTTTTGGATTCCTCTTCTTTGGCTGCGTGAACACCTATAGATGCAAACGTCAGACCTGCAGGTGTGCTTGTCAGCTTTGCCATCTGAGAAAGATATATCAGAAATATTTTAAAATAAGAAGTTCCCCATCCTCCATTTCCTAATAAATGTTTGGGGCATCTGAGGAACACTGTGGCTTTCACTTAAACTTACTAAAAACGCAAGCATTACAAATCACTTCTTCAGGGGTGGGGGCTGGGTGCAGTCGGGCAAAGGAGGGGGATGGAGAACATCTGTAATAGCGTCAACAAGAAAACCATGTTCACCCAAAATCGAAAAAACCCCCACAGTTCTACGATGTAAACCTAAACTTCTCTTCTCATACTAGATGGTAGAGTATTATTTTTATCAATTAGTTATCTACCTACTTCACATGGAATACAGCAATATAATAATTACCAAGAAGAAGTGAATATAAGATTTGGGGGATGAAGCGGGATTGATTGATCCTAGTACTCACTCAGTCCACAAACACTAACTGAGCAATTACTACATCCCAGACCCTGGTCTCAGGGCTTAGGAAACTTCACAGAATAAAACAATGATTCTTGCCCTCGTGGAACTGAACATTCTAGTGGAGCAGAGAAAGACAATAAACACAATGAATAAATTATATGGTATATTACAAAATTGATAAATACTACAAAGAAACTAAAGGGTGATTTTGAAGTACTGAGTGAATGAGCTTAAATCTTGAAATACAAATGTACACTATTTATTTATTTTTAAAGATTTTATTTATTTACTTTCAGAGAGAGGGGAAGGGAAGGAGAAAGAGAGAGAGGGAAACATAAATGTGTAGTTGCCTCTCACATGCCCCCTACTGGGGACCTGGCCTGCAACTCAGGCATGTGCCCTGACTGGGAATCGAACTGCCACCCCTTGGTTGGCAGGCCCATGCTCAATTCACTGAGCCACACCAGCCAGGGCTCAAATGTACACTATTGATAAAAACAATTTCCTACACTACAAATTCTTTGCCCCTAACTTTCCCAATGCATTCCTCTTTTCCCTGTTTCATGCTTAGTGTAAAGCCAAAGTGCCCTGTGTTTTGGATATATCTTGATTCGAATTAAAAAGCAGAAGAATTACTGGCTCTAAGAAGTAAGTATTTCAGCCCTGGCTGGCGTAGCTCAGTGGATTGAGCACGGGCTGCAAACCAAAGGGTCGCAGGTTCGATTCCCAGTCAGGGCACATGCCTGGGTTGTGGGCCAGGTCCCCAGTGAGGATCACGTGAGAGGCAACCACACATTGATGTTTCTCTCTCTCTCTTTCTCCCTCCCTTCCCCTCTCTAAAAATAAATAAATAAAATCTTAAAAAAAAGAAGTATTTCAGTGTTTATTCAAGTACCAAAGTAATCCCCAAAGATTATCTATTCAACAGACCAAATGAAACATTTTCCAGGGAATATATATTGTAAGAGCTTGGAGGGGAAAGGCAGCTTGCTGAAATCAAAGAACATCCAGAGGGAAGAGGTCTCCTTTGCTTCCATACAAGTGATTGTGCAGAACGGGAAGAAACGCTGGCCAGAGATTTCTAAACATTCTCTGATAATGTGTTGATTTCATTTCTGACACATTTTTCAATAATTTCTGAGCAGAGCAAGGAAAGCTACAGGAATCATGTAAGCAATTTCCTGTTTGAATTATGCAGGGTAAAATGAAGACTCAATACTAATCAGAGGATGCATTTCCTGTTTTTCCCTTCTCCAGTCTCTCTCTAGTACGGATTAGCATCAGAGAATGATTTCTCTAGGCTTGACTTCCCCAAATACACTACTTTTGATTTCTTATACACAGCAGGTGTTCACTAATGAAATAACAAGATTTCCCCTCCACACCTACATCAGGTGTCAATAAAAAACACATTAAAACGATGCCAGCAAGAATGCTCCCCCATGTACCTGAGATATTTTGATACTAAAGCTCTGAAGTGATTATATGAAGGATGCCAATTCTTACAATATTTAAAAGCTATTTATAAAACCCCTGATTCGACCTTACTCCTAGATATAATAAAAATACTTTTCAAGTATATTAATACCTGAAACATTTTCAACACCCGAAAGTTCTCAGAGCATAAACATCTCAGTTAATGCAATAAATAATAAATGTAGACTATAAAATAAATTCATAGATAATGCTTGATAATTATGATCTAGTGCTCCAGAATCTTGATTGACTAAATGAACTGGAGCCTAAAAAGATAACATAGCTTAAAAAATTCACTAGGATAGGGTTCATTCACTTTGACTTTTTTCCCCTGATACATGTTTGTTTTTAACTTAAATGTATTAGGGTGACATTGGTTACTAAAATTATATAGGTTTCAGGTGTGCAATTCTATAACACATCATCTGTATATTGCACAGTGTGCTCACCTCCGCAGTCAAATCTTCTGTCACCATGTACTTGACCCCCTTCATCCTTTAGTACCCGCTTCTCTCCTCTCTGCTAACAGCATGCTGTTGTCTGAGTCCATGAGTTTTTGTTTGTTTCTTTGTTGGTTGCTTTCAATGACCCCACATGAGTGAAATAATATGGTTACTGACTTTTTCTGACTTGAATGATTTTGGTTAGCATAATATTCTCAAGGTCCACCCCATGTTGTTTCAAAATGGCAGTATTTTGTCTTTTCCTACGACTGAGTAGTAATTACATTGTATACAAGATGTACCACATCCACTTTATACAATCCTCTATCAAAGGACACTTCCATTGCTTATACAATCTTCCTAGACTGAGTTACAAAGAACTGCAAAGTCTATGTAGAAAGATCAACAGTGAGGAAATTGAAATGAGCACTAAAAAACTCCCCAAAAGTAAAAGTACAGGACCAGATGGCTTCATTAGTGAATTCTACCAAACATTCCAAGACTGGATAATTATCCTTCTCAAACTCTTCCAAAAATCTGAAGAGGCAATACTTCTTAACACATTTTATGAGAGCAACATAACACTGATACCAAAACCTGGCAAGGTTAACACACAAAAAAGAAAACTACAGACCGATGTCTCTGATAAATACAGATGCAAAAACCCTAAACTAAATACTAACAAATCAAATACAACAATACACTAAAATAATACATAACAATCAAGTGGGGTTCATTCCAGGGGCACAAGGATGGCACGACATATGCAGAGAACAACGTAATATACCACATTAACAAAAAAAGAATAAACACTATATGATCTTAGCAATATGCAGAAAAGATATAATATACAATACCCATTTATGATTAAAAGTCAATAAGCCCTGGCTGGTGTGGCTCAGTGGATTCAGTGCAGACCTGTGAACCAGAGGGTCACCAGTTCGACTCCCAGTCAGGGCACATGCCTGGGTTGCGGGCCAGGTCCCCAGTGTGGGGTACACAAGAGGCAACCACACAGTGATGTTTCTCTCCCTCAAGGAAAGCACCTCCACATGGTAAAGGCCATATATGGCAAAGCGTCAGCCAATATCATACTCAATGGTACATAACTGACAGCTTTTCCTCTAAGATCAGGAACAAGACAAGCATGCCCGCTTGCACCTCTCTTACCCAACACAGTGCTGGGGGTCCTAGCCAGAGCAAGCAGGCAAGACAAAAAAAAAAAAAAAAGATATCCAAATTGGGTACGAAAACATAAAATTTTCACTTTTTAAAAGCACATGACATGATTCTTTTATTTTTTTAGTCCTCATCCAAGGACATGCTCGTTGACTTTAGAGAGGCAGGCAGCAGGGAGAGACAGAGAGAGAGAAACATTTTTTTTTCAGAGAGAGAGAAACATTAATGTGAAAAAGAAACACTGATTGGTTGCCTTTCATATGGGGCCTGATTGGGGACTGAAGCTGCAACCTAGGTATGTGCCCTGACCGGGTATTGAACCTGCAACCTTTTGGTGTTGGGACAATGCTCTAATCAACTGAGCCACCCAGTCAGGTGGACATGATTTTTTAAATAGAAAAATCAAATTTTTCTAGTATTTTATTTCTAATTTTTTTAGTATTTAGCAAATACTTTTTCTGTATCTATGGATATGATCATGTGGTTTGTATCCTTTATTTTGTTTATGTGGTGTATCACATTTACTGATTTGTGTATATTGTGCAAACCTAGTATGCCTGGAATAAATCCCCCTTGATTGTGGTGTATATTCTTTTTAATGTATTCTTGGAACTGGTTTTCTAAAAGTTTTTGAGGATTTTAGCATCTAATTTCATCAGGAATACTGGCCTATAATTTTCTTTGTTCGTAGTGCCTTTATTGGTTTACAATTCGGATAACGGTGGCCTCATAAAATGAGATTGGGAATCTTCTGTACTCTTGAATTTTTTAGAACAGTTTGAGAAGGGTAAGTGTTAGGTCTTCTTTGAATGCTTGGTAAAATTCACCTGTGAAACCTATTCAGTCACGGCTTTTATTTGTCGGGAACTTTTTGATTACTGCTTCAATTTCACTAGCTGTAATAAGTCTATTCAGATTCTCTGACTCTTCCTGATTTAGTTTTGCAAGATTGTACGTTTTTAAGAATTTAACCATTTCATCCAGGTTGTCCAGCAAAGATCATCAGTTCTGTAGGACACCACGAAAGAGCCTAAACAGCCAAAACGATCCTGAGGAAAAAAAAAGGGAGGTGGAGGCATCACACTGTCTTGACTTCAAATCATATTCCAAATCGATGACAATCATAGCAGCAAGGTGTTGGCAGAAAAACAGACACACACGCCAATGGAACCAAACTGAGAGCCCAGAAGGACACCCATGTTTACGAAGAAATCATTTTAGACAAAGGAGCCAAAAACACAAACTGGAGAAAAGAAAGACTCTTTAATAAACGGTGCTATGAAAATTGGAAAGCCACATGCAAAAGAATGAAACTAGATTACAGACTGTCCCCATCTCCAAAAATTAAATCAAAATGGATCAAAGACTGATATATAAGATGTGAAACATTATATTACATAGAGGAAAACATAGGTACTAAGCTTGTGGACCTTGTCCTTAGAGAGGATTTTAGGAATGACCCAAAATGCAAGGGAACTGAAGACAAAAATAAATGAATGGGACCATATCAAACTAAAAAGCTTCTGCACAGTGAAAGAAACCCCCGACAAATAAAAGGTAACCAACCAAATGGGAGATAATATTTGCAAACAGCAGCTCTGGTAAGGGATAATCTCCAAAATATATAAAGAATCCATAGAACTCAACACCAAACAAATAAAAAATACAATTGAAAATGGGCAGAGAACCTGAAGAGACATTTCTCCCAAGAAGAGATACAAATGGCCAACAGACACATGAAAAGATTAGCAAACTGTGGCTCTGTGCTAAATCTAGCCTGGACCCTGGGCTAAAAAATTGTTTTTAATATTTAAATACTTGTAAAATCAAAAGTAAACAAATAAAAAAGAATGTGTGACCCTGTGTGCCCTGCAAAGTCCAAAATATTTACTATCTGGTCCTTTAGAAAAAAAGTGCCAACCCTTCATTTAGAAAATCAAATCAGATATTTAACAAGCATCAGGTTGGGGGTATGCAAAAAACCCAAGGCTTCTAAATCTGATAGTTAAATAGCATTAAAATTCACCAGAGATGATTGTAGGCTTCACGAGGTAAAATGTTTAATTAAAACTACCGGTATTTGTAACGTCAAAATAATGACCTGTCAATTCAAAATTATAAATGAATTATTTAAAATCACTGATATATAAAAACTGGCTTCAGACTCATAGAGAACAGAGTGATGGCTGCCAGGGGGACGGGGTTGGAGGCTGGGAAAAAAGGTAAAGGGATTATGTACAAATTGGTAGTTACAAAATAGTCTTGGGAGATGTGAAGTACAGCACTGGAAATACACTCTCTAATGCTGTAATAACTGTGTACGGTGCCAGGTGGGTACTGGAAATAGCTGAGGGAACACTTTGTAAAATACAATTGGCAATTATGCTGTACACCTGAAACTAATACAAAATAAAATTGAATGTATACTGTAAAAAAAACCTGCCTTTCTCCAAAATATAAGAGGTTCTAGAACAGAATTCTAGCACACAGAGATTTACAAATAACAAGACTGAAGTTCAGCCACCAACCTAGACCAGGCCCTTACTATCTGTTTGGTAAAGTCATGGAAAGAGGACAGGATTCGGAGATTGCCCTACACAGAAATTCTAGCTGTATTACTTACTAGTGGTGTGGACAAATGATTAGATTTGGTATCAGTCTCCACATATGTAATATTACCTACCTCACAGGGACAAGCGCAAAAAAACAGGGCTCACGTACATTAACTATCATCATCATCATCATCATCATCACCATCACCGTCAACCTGATCATCAACCTCTCAGCCAGAGGCCACCACTCTATTCTCATCTAATTCCAACCAACTGTAGTTAATTTCCACTGTCAAACCAAAGTAATAATTCTTTTGGCAGTCAGATTACTGCAAGTAAATAAATTGCCCCCCGTCTTTCCTAACACACTATTTAAACCCCCTTCCCTCTGCTAAGCACCATACTGTTGTCCGTGTCTATGAGTTTCAGTTTCATATCCCACATATGAGTGAGATCATATGGGTCTAGCTTTTTTCCAAGTGACTCATTTTGCTTAGCATAATATTCTCAAGGTCCATCCACACTGTCGCAAATGGCAGTATTTCCTCTCTTCCTATGACTGAGCACTACTCCATCGTATACATGTACCACACCTTCTCTATCCAATCATCTATCGAGGGTCCCTCCCATTGCTTCCATGTCTTGGCAACTGTGAATAATGCTGCAATGAACATAGGGGGCATATGTCTTTGCAAATATACGTTTTCAAATGTTGGGGGCAGTTAAACAAAAGAGGGGTTGCTGGGTCACATGGTGATCAATTCTTAATCTTTGGAGGAACCTCCATACTGTCTTCCATAGTGACTGCACCAGTTTACACGCCCATCAGCAGTTTGTGATGGTTCCCTTTTCTCCACAGCCTGTCCAACACTTGTTATTTTTTGTCTTACCAATAAAAGCTATTCTAACAGGTGTAAGGTGTGACACCGGTGAATCTACCCCACCCCCCTCAACATTTTTCCTAACATATTTATTATTATTTTTTTTATTTTTCAGTTACAGCTGTCATTCAATATAATATCAGTTGCGGGTGTGTGGTATACTGGTTAGACATTTATATAACTTACAAAATGGTCCCCATGATATTTCCACCCGGCAGCATACACAGTTACTAAAATATTATTCACTATATTCCATATGGGGTACTTACACCACCACAACTATTTGGTAACTAGCAATCTGTACTTCTTAACCCCTTTGCCTACCCTAAAAATTTTAAAACACACATATATAATGGAATGCTCCTCAGCCATAAAAAGATAAAATACTGTTATTTGAGATGACAAAGGTACCTCCTGAGAGTATTATCCTAAGTAAAATGAGCCATTCAAAAAGAATAAGAACAGCATGATTTCACTCATATGCGGGATATAAAACAAAAAGCAACAAATGAACAAACAGAACAAATATAAAAACAAGGAAACAAAGTGATAGACACAGCGAACGGAACGGTGGTTCATACAGGGCAGGCGGGTTCGGGGAGGACAAAGAGAGAGAAGGGCGTCAAATAAATACATGGTGATGGAAGGAGTCCAGGTGGTGAGCACACAATAAAGATGTTATATTACAAAGTTGTATGCGTGAAATCTATATACTGTTATTAACCTGTGTTACCTATTGAATTTCGTACAAGAAAATTCTGGCATAATCTAATAAGACAATAAGAAGGCCAGCAGGAGAGGTCAGCACAGTACTTGTTCCTCAAGAGTAATTGCATATCAGTGTTCTGCCATCAAATCTGTTCAAAAAGCTCTTGTATCTCAAGCTGTATGTAGATTTTTTCAGTTGCCTAGCAACCTTCAGGCACCATCTCCACCTTACTCTCTGTATTGAATTCTAGGGCTGCAGTTAACACAGACCACCCTTTGTGTACCCTGGCTCACAGATGCTTCGTCAAGCTTACGCCGCGTGATCTGGACTCAGATCATGCAATTTCAGAGCCAGGTCTACTGCACAGTGCTGTGTGGGCGAGTTACTCAAGCTTTGTAAGCCTCAGTTTCTGTACATGTAAGATGTTGATAATAACAGCAGCTACTCACAGAGCCTCAGTGAAACATAAGAGAAACTTGACATAAAATGTTTAACGAAATGCTCAGCACAGTACATGTTCGATGACATAATAGCTGTGATGAGTATTACTATCTTTTCTCTATGCTAAGTTCTTGGTACCTTTCCCCGTAAGTCCAAATCTGCTTCGCTCTCCTTTTTTTCCCAGTTTAATTGAGATATAACTTGACATACAGTATCTTGATTCTTTTAAAGGACAAATTTGCTGCCCCTTCCAAAGATTTTTTCTTTTCTTTCACCACAATACTTCTCTAGAGAGTAATGTACACCATCCTGTCAGAAGAAGGTAATAGTAGTGAAAAGATCATGGATTTTGGAGACAAATATGTGTGCTGGAGCCTGGCTGTTTCACTGGTCAGCAGCAACGACATAAAGCAACGATGCTTTCTAAGCCTAAGTTTTTCCATATGTAAAATGGGGATACTATCAATTTCTTAGGATCACCAAGAGAATGAAACTGAAATAAGATATGTAAAGCAGCTGGTCAAAGTAGGTGATAAATCAACGCCAGTTTTCCACCCCTTATTGTTTTCTCAACCCCACACAAATCTCGCCTCTCCGAGTACCATTTTACTTCCATCTGTTTATCTCACTGCAGCTCCCATTAGCATTATAAGTTTGGACAATTTCCTTACCTTTTGTAAACCTTCGTTGTTCATATGTAAACTGAGCATAATACCCAGAACATAAAGTTATCTTGAGAATTACATGAAATAACATATGTAAAGAACTTGAACGTAGTGCCTGCCTTTGTGGTACACATGTGATAAATGGTTGCTGATAGTGACTTATTAATGGCCAAGTCAAAGGAGTGTTCCACTGTCTCCTTTTCTAGGCTTCAGTGACAAGACAGTGTTCTGGTTTGCTCCTGAGGCAAGCCACTTACCTTGCTGTAAATGAGAGTCGTTTGTGCTACATGTTGCATCTTCACTGTTTAATTTAATGTCTTCTCTGTTCATTGTCTGGTAGTTATTTATGGGGAATTTATTGAGTACCTAGTATAAGTCACACCTGTGTTATGTACTAAGGATGGAAACATTAATGTTATAATTAGTGTCCTTGAGTAGCTTATAGTCTAGAATGGTTGCACAGACAAGTAAATTGGCTATTACTTGCAACGTGGTAAGCTGTATGGTAAGAGTATGTCCGGGGTCTTCTTGGAGCACAAAGTAAAGTTATTTAAATTAGACTGAAGAGGTTCAGGACACTATGTTTTTTTTTTATTCTATTTCATTGTGGGGGAAAGAGAGAGACAGACAGACACTGATTTGTTGTTCCACTTATTTACGCATTCACTGCTTGCTTCTTGTATGTTCCCTGACCAGGGAATTGAACCTGCAACCTTGTTGTGTTAGAGAGCGATGGCCTAACCACTGAACTACCTGGCCAGGGCCTAGCGCACTATGTTGAAACAGGCGTCTTGTGGTTAGTATATGTGGAGGCAACACAACTTCATTTGTTAAATGAACTATGAACAGGAACTACCTAGATGAGGATGGGAAATAGCACTTCAGGGCCAGAGAAAGTGAAGGGGAAAGGGCCTGGAGTATAAACGTGAGGAGAGCTCCTCAGAAACAGGACATGGACTTAGTTGTAAAGCTGGGGCAGGGCGTTCTAGACACAGGAGTCTAATGTGACACCAGATGTCAGCTAATGGAGTGCTAATAACAGTTTTTATACAGGGGAGGGTCATGATCAGATCTGTGCATTATTTTCAGGACTAGTATGGCACTGCACGGGAAAATAGACTGCTTGAGAGTCAGGCTGGAGATGGTGACTCCAGTTAAAAAGGTATCGCTATAAGTCAGGCAAATTGTTACAGCAGTAATTGCAGAAATGGACTGAGAATGGCGAATCAAGACGGATATGGAGGCAATTTAAAACCTGATTGAACGGAATTATTCATATTTGTATCTCCTGAAAGCAGTGTATTTAACAACTACAATCGCGCGTTAAATATAGATATTTGTCATCTACCATTACTGAAATCTACTTAGGCAAGTGCAGCTAGCAGCCAGCATAGTCACTTCCTGTATACAAATTGCTAGAGGCACTCAAAACCAAAAGGCTTGTTATTCCACCCCGCAGATGAATGACAGAATGCAAAACCCGCAAACTGGAGAGACATTGTAAGACGTGTCTGTCCTGGTGTATTTCAATGG
>PVJI01019437.1:0-31016 GCA_004026765.1 Micronycteris hirsuta | reverse complement strand
CATTAGTCCAGTTCAAGTGTTCACATTCTTAACTTTAGGGCATATTTGTTTTTATAAAGAAGGGCCATGGAGTCAGAGAGACCTGGGTATGAATCCTGGGTCTTCTGACTTGTAAAAGTCACTACCTCTTCATGCTTCAGTTTATTCAATAGGAAATGAGGTGAACAATAGCTACTTTACAGAGTTTTTCTAAGGATTCAGTGAGAAAGTGATTGATAGCATACAGTACTGCATAACAAAGAAATAGTAGGTATTGATATCATTATTCTCTTTTCTCCCCAAAGGTCCTTGTTCATCTGTTTCTGTTGAAATCCCACCCATTTGTCACTGAACTCACAAGAACCCTGTACCTTCTCTTGATATTTGTATGCATTTTCTTGCCACGCAGCTCTGTGGCACCAGTCTGGTCCTCCCTGTAACCCTGTTAGACTGTATCCCCTTTGGGGGCAGGAACTATATACCTCATTTATCTTGGCTTCCCCAAAACAACAGTGCTTTGTCTTACATGTAGAACTTGCTAGCAGGTCGTTGTAATTGGAAAGAATTTTCAAATTCACTGGTTGTTAAAAATATAAACGTATCTGAGTCTGGCTTTGTATCAGCTTGTTTAGAAAACCATGCACTTATCTCAGAATCATCAATTTCCATATAGATAATTCTGTAATACTGCTTTCCGTTTTCACCTTTGTAGGCATTCATATGGTCTAATTACTACAAACCCTTTGTGTGCTTCATGTGCAAATTACCAATTAGTTTCTCTTTTTTAAAAAAAGAAGTCCCTGGTTATTTTCTGTGAAGATGAGTTAATTAGAACGAACTGCCTCATTTTCATTCACATGTCACAGTGGCAATGGTGAAGGGAAATAGAACAGGGAAGCTATGTTGAAATCCTTGTAAAAGGAAGAGAAGCTGCCTCCTCTGAGTGGGGCACTGCACTGCATCACAGCCAGAGAGGCTGATTCATTGCCTCTCCTGTCCTCTGTCACGTTGTCACCTTGGAAGCCTTGTCTCCTTTCTCCACCTCTCGCTGAACCCCACCACCCCTGCCACTGAATCAGTGACTCACAGAGAAATCACCCAACCAACCAGGAAGAAATCTCAACTAAGAGAAGAAAAAATGTTTTTGTTTTTAAACTAGAGAAAAATAAAGTGAACTCTCCATTGAGATGTTTCTACAATTACTATTAGAGTTGATTGAACTATATGATAATCTTTTTTAAAATCTTCTTACTGAGGTATAAGATATGTACTGTAAAGTATACCACTCATAAGTATGGAACTTCCTGAGCTTTTATATTTATTTGTAGGTACATGTTTGTGTGTATAAAAGCCATGTAACTCCACCCAAATCAAAAGATAAATTATTTTCAACACCCCAGAAGACTCCATCTCCTTTCCCAGTCAATAAACTCCATCTGCTCCCACAGATGTAACAGTTCTAACTTCTCTCACCACAGATTTGTTTTCCTTGTTCTTGAGCTTCATGTCATGGGAATCTAGCATATACCTTTTTCTGTCTGGCTTCTTTACTCAGCCTTACATCTACGAGATTCATTCAATTGTGTGTGTAGCAGCAGTTTGTTCTTTTTTTAAATTATTATTTATTATTCCACGTGACGAATTTTATGAATAAAGCTGGTGTTATAAATGCAGCGCTGTAAATATTCTCGAACATCTTTTGGGAAATATCCAAGAACTATGCAATAGGCTTTTCCCTGATCTTCCTACTTCTGCTTTTTAACATTAGTTTCCATCATCCCAGGAATCTCCCTAAGTCTGCCCAGGCCCTGGCTCCCCACAGAGCTCTCAGTGGATCCCTCAAGACTACAGAGATCCTTACAACTCCAGACCAGGTGTTCAAGGGCCTCGTGATGTGGCCACATCCTACCTCATCAGCCTTAATTCCTGTATAATTGCAAGATTTACTACCGCCCCACAGTCTCTGGCCAAAACACATAGCTTGCCTTTGTCAACACACAACCCAAACTTTTGTTTGTGAACATACCAATTCTTCCCTATCCAGAAAGTATTTTCTCACCAATTACAAATTAAGGGTAAATATTTGATTAAATTTTTTTGTCTCAGATTATTTTTAAAGATATTTTCCTGATATGATGTCCTGGAGAGGTTATAAAAAGTAACAAATAACTTAAATGGGATTTTTCATTCATTTTGGAGGAAGCCAGGAACATACGCCAGGAACAATTTTACACACAGTTAAGGTTGGTGGCTTTGGGGAATACTCGCTCTGACACCTTCCAACTATGTGACTTTAGGTAAGAACTTTTCTAAGCCTTAGGTTTCCTCATCTAAAAAGTGGTAGCAAAAAGCTTCCTCATAGGATTGTTGTGAAGAATGAACAAAATATTACAAAAAACTACTTTAAAACAGGGACAGGCACAAAGGAAACACACAATAAATGGTACTTATCATGATTAATAAGGATGTATATCATAGAGGCTAAAAGAAGAACTTGTGAACCAAATTGCCTGGGTTCAAATCCAGGCTCCACCACTTACTAGCTGTAAGATTGGAGCACATTGCTAAATCATGCCACAGTTGCCTCATCTACAAAATGGTGCTTAGAAAGGTGCCTTCTTCCAGGGCCGATCGGAAGGATTCAAAGCATTAATATATATAAAGTACTGTATCTGGAACACAGTAAATTATATATAAATCTCAGCTGCTTATAGTACTGCTATTACTATATATCATCAACTACTGTTACTAATCTCATTAAGAGAACATTATCATTCTTGCAGATTTGAAGTCTTGATATGCAAGGAAAAGATTAAGGGAGATTAACCTAGAGATATTTTGAGATAGGGTCATTCTAAATGAGAAAGAAAATTCTGTAGAGGGAGAATTGTGAACCCAGAAAAACCAATGCTTTGAATGAGGTATGGCCAAGAACACATGCTAACAGCTTTCTTGACAGAGCTACCAGTGTCCAAGGTGAATTCATGATTTAAAATAGGCATCTCTGAGAGTCTTTGTTCTCACTGACTAATAGAGCTGCCCATTGTGCAATGGGCAGAAGGTGGTTCCTCGTAATTCACACTGATGCCACCTGCGTGTCTTGAGAATCATTAGCAACTTGATCTTTAGATGTTGATCATCTCAGGAAAATAGGGCTCCCTAACACTGGCTTCCAGGGTGTCCCAGAGTAATCCATATTTTCTGGAGACAAGTAATAAGATAATAAGAAACAGGGGCTAGAGTTCAGTCTTGGGTAAGTTTAATGATTCTGTAGTTTGTTATTTTACTTCCATTTCTCAAATAAGTGCACAGAGGCAAGAACAAGATAAGTAAGTTGCCTATGACCAAATATCTCAGAAGAAGCAAAAACAGGACATAAATCCACAAATGTGAATGCAGGACCTGTACCAGTGCAACACAAAGAGCCAGCTTTTAAATTTTTCAGTTGGCAGGGATTTCTTACTAGTAACTTTCAAAGATTAAACCCAGAGAAAAATAAGTTCAAATAAGAAATTCCTCAGTTTTCTATTCAGTGAAATAAAAAGGGGGAAGTGATGCAGTGAGCGGTCCTTTTAGTAGATCTCTCTGGGGCATAGCTTGTTGGCCAACAAGAAATGGAGAGTGGAGGGGCAATTTCGCATTCCACGGGAACCTAACTTTCTGATGAGAACAAACAGAATGGACATCTCAGCGTTTAGGAATAGAGGCATTTGTGGTCGATGACACCTCTAGGTAATTTGTAGATATTTTTAGGTTTCTACTGTCATCTATGTGCCTTTAAATTTTTCTAGATTCCATCTCTCCCTCTGTGCCTCCTACTTTACCAATTTTTTTTTTTTGCTTCTATGGAATAATTTTTAAGGCACACAAATTCTGAGTTGTTTGAGTTGGTGAAGAGAGAAGACTTGAAATATCACATTTTTTAAAAAGAGGACACCTGCATTCTACTTTAGGATTAAAAACTGTCTTAATAAGGCCTGCTATGATGTACAAATAAATAAAACTTCCTTTTAACATGTCCAAGGCACTGTATTTAATCATAATTTCAATCATCACCTGAAGCACTAACCTGTTTAATGGATTCTGTTTCAAATATTGGTTAGAAATGCTGATAGTCTTAGACAGAAACCATAATACAGACGGAAAAGGAGAACAACTAAGCAGCACACCACGCAAAACTAAACGCCCCCCCCCCCTCAAATTATAGTGTGTCTAAGAAGAGTAAGAAGATTATTTTGCATGGTGTGGAGTGAAGCAAGTTGAGGACACACTTATTTTAATCAGGTGTTTGTGGGTAGAGATGGCCCACCACCACCTCTCCTTTAGTAGGAGGCACTTCATGGAGAGAGGTGGAGTATAAAGAAGGAAAGGAAGAGAGAAGAAAACTTTTCAAGACATAGTGTCATTTAGGATTAAGAACAAAGGTTGATTATTATGTTGTAAAAAAGAATTCTAAGATTGCCTCAGAAAACAAAGATGTTGGAAACATTGTACGTGGGCTCATCACCTCTCTGTAAGATCTTACTCTTTCTGTGCTCACTACTCCTGGTCCAGGGTTTTATCACTTTTATGATATTGGCATTTTTGTGTAAATATATTCATTTCCATTGCCCATTATTCCATAATATATTCCTGGATGAAGTTGCCTTGACCGTGTTTAATATTAGAAAATGACAATTTCTGCCTACACTAAAATCTGTCTCCTGAGTTACCATGTTTTGTGTGCTTTTCTACTGCCAGCTTCCAGGTACATGCAATGAGACACTCTCCTCCCAATGTTACGTTCATGAAGCCAAAGAGCAGCAATTGTGTTTCTCTGTTGAATCCCCATAATACCTGTTCCATGCACATCACACATCATAAATATTGGTGGAACAGATTTATAAATCCAAATGGTATGTTTATACCCTTCAATGGAAACCCTAAAATTTTATATTTTATTTGTGTGAATGTTGCCATACTTTATTATTTCAACCTATTGTTCTGAAGAATAGACTACACTGAAATGTATGGATTTAACAAGGGAGGGAGTTCAGTACATAATCTTGAAATCATCCTTCTTGGTTGTGGTTAACATACCAAACCTTGTGAGCATGTAATTAAGACAGATGTAGTATGGAAAATACTTCAAGTTCCTTTTGCAAAGATACTTTTTTCCACTGGGGAAAGAAAATGTGTAGTCTGATTTCAAAACAGAGAAGTGGAAATATGCTAGAATGGAGCATTCATTATTGCAAAATGTTCACTACCTCTTCAAAATGTTCTGCTGTTAAGAGATGACCAGGAAGCATACACTCTGAGCTATAAATATCCTCAGACAACCATGGAGCATCTGCTTGTAATTTGTGCTTGGGTGGTTTACACATCAGACAGGAAAACATGCCTGCTTTTGAGAGGTTTGAATAGATGCCATAGAGTAAGTCCTCATTTTCAAATGTTTGTTGTCATTTTGGTTAGTGAATGCCACCTACCAAAACAAAAAGTAACACGATGTTTCAGAGGGCTCCTCCTTCCGCCTTGGACTTCAACATATAAAAAAAGACATGGGGAGCAAACCTCTTTGCTTGCTCTGTCACACAAATATGTTTTTAACTAATGATTCAGAAATTATTTCAACACTTATATATGCAAACTATGTGGTCTCTATAGATGTATTGAATTTTAGAGTTAATTCAACCTCAATTTTGTTTCCTACTTATTCATTCATGGTTACTGCTGTATTTTAGATCCTTGCTTGTTTTATATTTAACTTCACCCATTAAGTTGATTAATGTTCCACTGGTCATTTTTATGAGTAAATGTCTTAACAGCTTAAGAAAAGGAAATAACTACAGTTAGATCTAAAAGCTAGGCAGAGGTTGCCACTTCATGTAAAAAAAAAATTGGGTAAAATTAAGGGAGGTTGATCACACAAATTTGCAAAGCCTCTTCATTCTTCAGTTCTGCCCCACTTATGTCTTCCCACATTTACACTGTGTAAGTCAGAAATAATACAAGAACCAAAACATCCAATAGGAGTTCAGAGAACATAAGTATTCATGTGAAGTGGGGCAAATAGATCTTGGGAGAGTTTGAAACTAATCAACCTTAAAGAATAGAGAAATTTGGGTATGTAAAAAAAAAGTGAAAGACTTTGCTTTCACATAGCTTCAGATGTGAAAGCAAAGAATAAGAAAATAGGCTTATTGTATCAGAGAACTAGCCCTTCAACAGGGCTGAAGAGATGAAGTCTTGCTTGTCCAGGTTCTTGAGAAGCTTATCTCCTAAAGCTGTTTTGCTGTCTACTTGAAGCTCTTGACATATTTTTTCCATTAGAGCAAGAAACAGCCCTGAATGGCTGGCATGAGAAGATAAAATGGCAGAACATTTAGGTTTCTTAGATCGTTTTTAAGCAATGTACATTTTGGAAATGTTGTGGTGCCTTAGTCTTTCAGTGTACTGTGTTAAAAAGAAAAAAAAAGATGGCAAATCTGCATAATTAGTGATGACTGTCAACCTTTATTTCAGATATAAAGGTCAATTGGACAGACTGAAGGAGACATGGATATAAGGTCATGGAAGTGACTCTTTCTTAAACACAACCTAATATAAAATTTCAAATGATTTTTGCCATTGTCTAAGCCAGTCCCTTTGAAAGGCTGTGTGACTATTCCAATGCTGCTTCCATTCTTCAGGTCATTTTTAGATCCCTTCTCTTTCAATTGTTCTAGGAGCCTATGGCACAGTCTAGATGATCTTCTTCAGTGGCAAATCTTCCATCCCTGCCTTCTCCTCTCTGCATCTACATCTGCCCTGTTTGCATGCTAACCCTTCCCTGCCTAAACTGCTACATCTTCCCTTATTTTGTCACTGTTTCTGCTCTATCCCTGTCTTATCTATTAGTCCCACCCCGGCCCCAGCATTCAGGAAATGCAGAATAGAGGCGGAGGATACACCTACAGAGATCAGAGTCTGCAGAGATACAATAAATTGGGATGCAAGAAGAAGACAATGTAGTAAAATAGAGATCTAAATCTAGACATGGGAGAATTAAAAAGGTGTAATCTAACCAGCAACCACAGCCAAACAATACTTTTGCTTTGGACAGGTGGCTAAGATACTGTGGAAAATGGATAGGACACGTCGCACAGGAAAAGCAGCACAAACACTAGAACGTGTGGTGGGAGATATTAAAGTTATAAACTAGATACTATGAAAGTATTGATAAGTAGTATGCAGATTCTCCTCCCACCTCCCAATATCAATTGAATCCTAATTTATTAGGCCAGTTTCTATCTATTTCATCTGAAGTTGATCTATCTCTGCCAAACTCTTCTCTAGTCTTTTGTAATACAAAATTGGAGCACACTGCAAATATTGACAGAAGACTACAGAACCCAAGAGTCAAGAGGAAGGGAAAGACCGAGCAAGAGAGGGGGAAGTGGGATTGGCAAGTGAGTGTCAAAGATGTGAGATGTCAAAGAATGAGGATCCAAGAAGTATTCCCAAAAGGAGGTAGATTGTATGCACTTCAACGCTTTTCAACATATTAATTGAATACCTTTTCAAACATGTTTGGGTGAGAACCGTCTTCCTTAGACTGGACCACATGTAATGGCTTCATTAAAGTTACATAAAGAGATGCAGCTGCTACATGGCATTAGGCCGATAAGCTATGAAGTACCTGCACATGCTTTCTCACAGGGCAAGAATGCAAGTGATGTTGTTAGGGGGCAGGCACGGAAATGGGCACTCTGTCCATTACCCTGTCTAGGAGAGGAGACTGCTGACCTAAGGAGGCACAAACAACACTCTCAGATGCCATGGGTGCCTTGAGGTCTATGGAAGCCCCGAGGGCAGGACTTAGGACTACAGTGTCAATGGCACCAAGTCACCCCCTTCTCTTCTTGGGTGAGCTCACTCAACCTCAATGGCAGAAAACCGTATGCATGCATATGCCTACTTTCTTAAGATTCTCAACATGCTTATTTTGGGGGGTGTCTTTTTAAAAACAATTTTTATTGAGGTATAATTCACACACCATAAAATCCTCTATAAGTATAAAATGCAGTAGTTTTTAGTATTTTCACAAGTTTGTATAACCATCACCACAAATTTTAGAACACTTTCATCACCTCAAGATGAACCCCCCACACCCATTAGCAATTATTCCCCATTTGCTCTCTCTCTGCACCCACAACCATCAATCTGCTTTCTGTCTCTAAGGATTTGCTCTATCTGGACATTTCATACAAATGTAATCATAAATATGTGTTTCTTCATTACCTTAAAGTCAGTTTCCAGTGGAGAATGCGGGCACCAGCTTTATTCTTTTAATGTCAAGAAGAAACATCCTGCTGAATAAGTTTTTATATAGAAAGGCAGTCAATATAGCAGTTCATAATCAGACAGAAATTTTTATGCCTAGATGTCCATATCATTTCAGAATAGTTATCAAACAATCTGCACAAAATAGTTATTGAGAGTTTTAATTCCAAAGAGAAAACTGTGCTGAGTTCCATTCAGTGACAAGCATGTCAGAGACAGAATACAAACAAGTTTTCTGATTCCTAGACTAAAATACATTGTTGTAATATATTCTGTAAATAAGACAAAGAGCCAATTGACCCCCCAAAAGCTTCCTTACAATTATTTTTGTTTACAATCAGTTCCCACCACATCTCCCTTGCGGTGACATTTATAAGATAGTTGGCCAAGAGAGGAAATAGGGATGAGGACACAATGTTCAAAAATCAAAATAAAAAGACTAATACCACAAATACCTAATACTCTAATGGAATGATCACATCACAGGCTTGCAATCCCATCCTGAGAAAATTAAAATATCTTAATTTCCAAAAAGTAAAAGAAGTTTTAAATATGGCTCAATATTATTGTTAAAGGAATTGGAAATAAAATGCTACCCATATACTGTGGTAGAAAAACAAGGAAATTGCCATTTGATTCTTCTCTCCTCTCTCTCCCATCCTCCTCCTAGCCTCCATTCCTTTCTCCCACGGTCATCGGATGCCTAGTACATTCCTTGGCACTGAGATACAGCCAGGAACAAGACACCAGGAAGAAGTCAGACACGGTACTTGATCTCTTGGCATCTTTGATATTATAAGGAACACATATTAAACAACTAGTTTCAATTTTGAAGTATACCATGAAACAGAGGTAAAGAAAATTCATTTTTTCATACACATGATCATAAGTAATCTTAGTTTAAGTGATCATTAAGATTGTTGGTCTCTGCACCTTATGTAAAAAATACCCCATCACTTCTTCTGAGAAGACATCTAGTAGCTGCCAATCACCTCTAAAAGAATTCTCGTAGCTATAAACCAGCAAGATAGGCAGTACTAGTTTGACTGCTAGTTTTGTTTAGCAGAAGTTTTTACTATTTTTGAATCTTTATTCATTGAAGAGCCAAACCAATTCTTTTTCTGTACAAACCAGAAACATTTATATTATTTTTATATTTCTTTAAACTTGAAACTGCTAATATAAAAAATACTTCCAGTCAAAAA
The DNA here is from genome assembly GCA_004026765.1 of Micronycteris hirsuta. Classification (NCBI taxonomy): domain Eukaryota; kingdom Metazoa; phylum Chordata; class Mammalia; order Chiroptera; family Phyllostomidae; genus Micronycteris; species Micronycteris hirsuta. The sequence continues at coordinate 21,525 of PVJI01019437.1, read as the reverse complement.
GGATTTGGTAGAAAGGTACCAGAAACATTATATAAGGCCCTGTATTGGTCTTCTAGAGCTGCCGTAACAAAACACCAAAAACTGGGGGACTCAGAACAACAGAAATTTACCGCCTTCCTGTTGCGGAGGCATGAAGTCTGAAATCAAGGTGTTGGCAGGGCTGTGCTCCCTCTGAAGTCTGTAGGGAAGGATCCTTCCTTGCTTCTTCCTACATTCTGGTGGTTGCTGGCAACTTGGAGGCTTAGGGATGTGTCATTCCAACTCCCCATCTTCACATGTCCGTCTCCCCTCTACGCATGTTTGTCTCTGGGTCTAAATTTCCCCTTTTTAGAAGGATGCCAGTCATACTGGATTAAGGCCCAGCCTAATGATCTCCTTTTAACTTGATGAACTTTGGAAAGATGGCCTCCAAATAAGGTCACTCTGTAAGTAAGGTGCTGGAGGTTAGGACTTCAACGTAACAATTCCATCCATAACAGCCCCCAAGTAAAATGATACATACTGATGGCTACATTAAATAACTAGACTTACTGAACTACTCCACACTGCACTGTCTAAATCACTTTACGTATACACAAAGTTTTAAGGAATTTTTAAAGTCAATCTACAAATTAAGGGACGCTATGCATTGTTTTCTGCAAATGCAGTTTTTCTCCACAGATCATCAACAAGAGTCCTAAAGAAATTAAATAAGAATTCTTAGGTCAAATTTTTAAAACATGTTTGTGTAATTTCCCATCACTTTGAAAAGATCTTAACAACAGTGAAAAATTCATAAAGGAACATTGGTATGCCACAGAATTCGATTTTTATTCATATCATGACCTTATGCCTTTATATCCAAGTGACTTCAGTTCTTAGATATGACAAAAAAAAAGGCAGAGTAAAGCACTTGGAAATGTGAAGTGAGTTTTACCATGAGGAAGAATAATATCAAGCAGTTGAGTTCAATAAACAGCTGTGGCGTGTATAACTCTGTGTACCTGTTGTGCTAGGCATTGTGAGAACGCCGAGTTGAACGTGCTGTGGGCCTGACTTTAAGGGGGTTATCTCCCTAAAGGAAGAAATAAGGTAAATACTAAAACACTTATAACATGAGATACTTTTTAAAAACACAGGAGACAAAGACTGATTCCAGTGGAGAGAAATGGAGTAGAACCTCACAGAAACATATTTTCAACAGTCAAAAATGGAATGTTGATTAAAATACCTGTTTTAAGGTTAACGTGTTGTTTTAAAGTATTGAAATGATATCTTTGTGATGTAATACTGCACTTAGACTTTTTAACTAAAATATTATGTATTCAAGTGATGATAGATGGCGTTACAATTTTGAACTGAATAAAGATGCACTCATTTTGAAACATTTCCATTTCCCCCTGATCCTCAAGAGGACAAAGAAAATGACAATGGACAAAGCGAGCTCCTATTGGAAGATGATTTCTCTCTAATTCGAGAACCAAAGTGTAAATATGATAGTATTTACATTTATATAAGTTATTATGAATCAGCATTTTCATCTGCAAATAATGAATTAAAGATAAAGACAAGCCGAATACTTTCTTTGAACCAAAACTAGTGGCTATCATTTGAAACACCTTCAAACACATACTTGCACACATATATCACCAAAAGCTGGTCACAAAACTGTCTTTAAACCTATCGAACAAGAAATGGAGTTCATGGGTAACTTTCATTTGGAGTTAGCATACCCTGGAAGCCTCACCATTTCCCCACTAGTGCAAGGTCAGAAAGAGCTTTACACAAGTAATTTTAATATTAGTATCTATTATTAAAGAGTATAATACTTTTAAATCTTATAATTATTTTCCTCATTGTTATTTGATGTTAACTTTTTAAACAATAATTTATTTTAATAATTTCTATCTTCTGATACAAAGTGGGAGTCGCAGTGACTTGGCGAACAGTAGATGGGAGCCTGATTGGAACCGTCACAGAAGTTACAGAAGAAATCTGAGCAGAAGTGCAGCATGATCTGAGTTTAAGGAATGGTGGCATCAGGACAGACTAGAGAACAGCAAGGTAAGAACTGCAGAGACCAAAAGGAGTGGCTCAGCTGAGACTTTGATCTGAACCACAACCAGTAACACACTGGATATTGATGCCCACAAAGGCCCTAGGCGTGCTAAGAGAGAAGAAACAATGGCCATGCATTAGGGGCAAGTCGGCCTTACTAGTGAGTTTGCCTTTGGCCCATTTCCACTCCCCTCACTGCCCTCATGCCCCACACGAGAACTTTCCTTTTTCAAAGCTTTTTTTGAAATTTTTAATTGAGCTGCCCTCCTAAAATTTAACTTGTACATATCACTGGCTCCTCAAATTCAACATGTTGAAAAGCTAACACATCATTCCCACCCACAGCCTGTACACACACTACTCCGCCTGTCTTGCCTATCTCGGCTGTGACAGCTGCATCTTCCACAGCACCCAGATGAAAATCTCAAGCTTTTTTGGCCTTACTAGGAGGTCACCAAGTCCTATGTAATCCACCTTCTAAGAATCTCTAAAACCTGCCCCAGCTTTCCATACCCATTGGCAATCAAGACTCTTACTATTGTATGTTTTCTTGCCTAGACAATCATTCGAAATGGATTTTACTGCTTCTTTGGATCTTCTTCCTCCTCTCAATAGTCCACTTCCCATTCTGCTGCCAAAAAGATTTTCCTACGTGCAAATATGATATCATTATGACCTAGCTTCAAGTCATTAAATATATTTTCACTGTCTTCAAGATGGACGAAAAACATACTGTGAGTTACAAGGTCATTTACGATCCGGCCCCGGCCTCCCCCAGTAGTTCCTCTCCTCCTGTGTTTCCACGCATGCTTTGTTGCCAAACTGCCATCTTGTAGTACCCTGAACAGCCCTTACACTCTAACAGCCTCGGACAAGCTTCCCTGGCCCAGAATGCCCTTCTCTGCACCCCTCACTGTATCCATTTCCTATTTTTGCTGTAACGAATCATCACAAACTTAGTGACTTCAAACAACACTAATTTATTCTCTTATGATCCGGAGACTAGAAGTTAGACATTAGTCCCGTTGTACCGAAGTCAAGCTGTGAGAGGGTTGATCCCTTCTGGGTGCTCTGGGGAAGTATCCTTTTCCTTCCCCTTTCTCTTCTGGAGGCCACATGCATTCCTTGGCTGGCAGCCCCTTCCTTGCACGTTGCTCTGACCTCTTGTTTCCACTGTCATGTCACCTCTGTGTTATCAAATTTCCCTCTGCCTCTCTTTTATAATGAAGTTTAGGATTGCATTTATGGCCTACACCGATCATTCAGGATATTCTTTCATCTCAAGATCCTTCATTTAATCCTACCTGCAAAATCCCTTTTACTGTAAAAGGTGACACTCATGGATTCCAATGATTAGGACCTGGATATCTTTGGGGTGATTATTCAGCCTATGACACCCACCATTTTTGACCTCAGCCTTCCCTGATACTGCTTAAACATTTTCTCTCCTCTGGGAGTTTTCCTTACATATTATTTTCTCCCATAATTACCCCCAATTACTCCCAACTGGGTATCTCACTAAGGGACTGACTGTTTGGGATTGGCTGGGGCTCAGTGGGTTCCCAGGACACAGGAATTTCAGTGCCAGACCAGATAACTGCCAGGTAAACCAGGATGTGTCAGTTACTCAAAGTCCTCACATTTCTTCCCACATCACTCTCTAAGTATCACTTATCACATTGGACTATAATTTATAATTTTCAGTTCTCTTGCCTTTCACTTTTGCTTGCCCATGGCAGGAATATGCTTCTTTTGTACTTGTGATGCCCTGCCTCAGTTTCTACACACGGCGGATGCTCTGTGAGTGAATGGACATTCATGGAGTTTGTGCGGCAGTCCTGCAAAAGCAGACAATTTAGGCAAAATGGACACTTCCCGTCTGGGGAATAGAATGAAAACAAAACAGAACAGAACACTAAACACCCGTATGCTTTCTTGGTTACTTTTTCTTTCCTTTTCTTTTCTTTTTTCATCCACACTTGCAAATTTGAGTTAAACTAGACACAGTTCTTTACAAGAATCCAAATATTCACAGTTTTTTACAGAACACACTGTCTTCGGACAAACAGTCTCTACTATTTATAGCTGATTGCTTCACCGCTTTCTTGTCTTGCCTGCTTCATGAAAGCCCTCGCCATAAACAAAGCAGATTGAAAATAGAAAATTTGGGGCCAGGTCCTGGGAATCTTACAACATTTCTTTATTCTCTTAAATGCTGATAAATCTGACCCGTTCTTGGAATTTAAATCATGAATGTTACAGCACCTGGAAGTACCAGACAAGTGACTCACTTGATATCACTTCTAGTTACGCTCCAGTCAACTTCGTTTACATCTACAAGTGTGCTTTGGCAAAGGTGCCCGCAAGGTAGCCAGGGTTCATGGAAATGTAACTGAGATAAACATTTAAAAGCAAGATTCAGACAAAGACAACATCTAGCCAGAGCTATTGATTCTACAGTCCTGGTTGAGAGAAAAGTCACCTCTGCTGGTGAGTCATGAATACGTTTGTGTCCTGATACCAAATGAGTCTAATTGTTCCCAAACTGCAATATGAAGGGAAATCCTGGGCAAGGCAAGAGAATGGGGACAAGAAATAATTACATAACACATCTTCTGTTGCTCATATTTTTATTAAAGAGAAAGCAGAAAATTAAAACCTATTTATGTCACATATACAAAAACAGAAGCTATGTGAAAAGATGAGACATTGCTGATGAACGAGAAAATGAAACTTGAAACATTTAAACACTATTAATTACATTTCATCAGTGTATATCTAGACCTATAATGATAAGCTTTGCCTTTTATATGAAATTATATCAGATCAACAAAAGTGAATAATTCAGCACAAACATAATTAAAGGGAAATATTTGGAAGACCCCAAAAATAAAAGCACATGTATTTTTAGTTTACAAAAATACCTTAAACTCTACTTAAGATTTATAAATCTTTTCTTTAATATATGATAAGAGGGAAAAGGCTTTAATGATTCTCCTCAAGAATATTATATCTAAGTGAGTTCATTTGAATTCTCCCTGAATGGGTATAATCCGCAAAGGGTTAGGACAGACGGCTCTACCCAAATGCAAACACTAAATCCCTGATTTGAATCCTGCTTACACAATTCTTTCAATTTACCCATTATTTACTTACAAGTAAGTCACCATAGTTACAATTTCACCAAATATCCACTGATGAGTAATCTATCAAAAGACTACAGATTGGTTTTTACTACCTAGTGAATGGCAAGGCTGAATTTTAAAACCAACAATACTGGAAACCAGCTTTCCTGAAATATTTGTGCTGTCCATGCATGAGGAGACTAGGCTTCTGGAAGGAAAAGGGAAGGGAATGCACCCTCTCTTTCCACAGGCTCTGGCTTTCTGGTTACTCTACTCCATCAAACAGAAATAACTGAGAATAATGAAGCTGCTTTATGTAGTCTCTTTTACCTAACCAGGAAAGAAATGGAGAGGCTCAACTAAGGTCACATTAAAAGTTAACTTCTACCAGGAATTGAAGCTGAAAGCTTCACTAGCAGAACAGAGAAGTCATATTTTATGAATCCACAGTGAACTGGCCTCTGTGGTATTTACAGAATGGTAGGTGGCATTACTAATCCAAAATGGCTACACACCTACACATTATTTATCTTCATAATATTCTGTTTCTTTTTTAGTTTTTAATTTGTGACTTTCTTTCTAGGTGAGTATTTTACTTCTCTGAGTCTCTAACATCTTACCTTAGAATTTTAGAATTTTAGAGTTGAAAGGGATTGTCTAAGGTAGTGGCTCCTAGAATTTTTTAATTGTATTAACTAGCAAACATTTCTCCAATTTGGTAACTGAATTAAAGTCGCAAACTTTGTATTTTGTCTGGTAGATTAAAAAACAAGACAGAATAAACAACTACCAACTACCATCATCATCAATTTATAAAACAGAGGATATTTTCACTCCAAAAGAAAATAGAAGGTTATAATCTTCAGAGGGAAATGACAGAGAAAAATACATTTGAATAAATCTGGTTATCTGAAAAGCTTACCAACTTGTTTTCTCTTTTTAACAACAGACTGGGTAGAACTTTATCCAACATGGACTCTGATCTACAGACAACAGTGTGGGAATCTCTGATATAATTCCAGTTCCTAACCTTCAACTGAAGCAACGAAAACTTGAGGTCACTTAACGGTGTAAGTTATGGATCTCCAGAGAAATAGAATCAATAAGCTAGACATACATATCTAGAAGGAGAGATTTATTTTAAAGAAGTGGCTCATATAATTGTGGATAAAGGCAAATCCAAAATCTGTAGAGTAGGCCAGCAATCTTGAGTCAAAAGGTTAAAAACTCAGGCAGAATTTCCAAGTTGCAGTTTTGAGACAATTCCTCCTTCTTCAGGAAACCTCCTCAGTCTTTGACCTTAAGGTTTTCAACTGATTGGAAGAGGTTCACCCATATTACAGAGCATAGGTGGCAAACACAAGGCCCACGGGTTGAATCTGGCCCTCCACCTCATTTTATCTGGCCCAGCACCTTGTTTCTACCCAGCAGCAGCTCCGAGCTCTCGCTTAACTGTTAAGGAGTAGTTACATTTATACAGCCCTAAAATTACATCTGGCCCTTTGAAGGCAACCACGAGGCTGATGTGACCCCAGGTGAAAATGAGTTTGACACCCCTGTTATAGAGGGTAATATGCTTTACTTAAAGTCAACTGATTATAAATGTCAATCACATCTAAAAAATACCCTTACAGAACACTGGACAATATAGTCAAGCAACATTGACACAAAAAAGTAATCATCACAGTTATAGAGTGGATTACTTTTGGATGGTGAGGTCTTCTGTCTTCCTATACTGTAGTCCTCCTTTACCTGTGGTTTTACTTTCTACTTCTTCAATTACCCCCAGTGAACCACCATCTGAAAATATTAAATGGAAAATTCCAGAACTAAACTATGTATAAGTTTTAAATTGTGCACCATTCTTCCCTGGCTGGTGTAGCTCAATGGATTGAGCACGGGCTGGGAACCAAAGGGTCCCGGTTTGATTCCCAGTCAGGTCGCATGCCTGGGTTGCAGGCCAAGTCCCTGTGAGGGCCATGTGAGAGGCAACCATACATTGCTGTTTCTCTCCCTCTCTTTCTCCCTCCCTTCCCCTCTCTCTAAAAATAAATAATTAAAATCTTTTTAAATTGTGCACCATTCTAAGTTGCATAATGAAATTTCACACTGTCTCGTTCTGTCCAGCTCAGTACATGAATCGTTGTTTTGTCCACTGTACCCACACCCTATATGCTACCCACATATTAGTCTGTAGCTATGTCATCGGAAGGTCAAGAGTAGCCTAACACTACGCAATGCCTACATCATTCACCTCTCTTTAACTCATCATATAGGTATTGTAACATCTCACATCATCATCATAAGAAGGGCGAGTACAGTACAGTAAGGTATTTTGAAAGTCCACATTTACATAACATTTATTACAGTTTATTGTTATGATTGCTATGTTTCATTATTAGATATTATTATTCTTACTGTGGCTAATTTATAAATTAAACTTCACTAAACTTCACATATATACGTATGTACATATGTATAAGAAAAAATAGTACATATAGGGTTCAGTACTATCTGCAGTTTCAAGAATGCACTGAGGGGACTACTGTAGTATGTATTATATCCTACTTATTCCCACAACCCCAAATAATGCTAATGTTTCTCTTGTTATATATCATTCAGAGTAATCTAGAGAATTAAGTGAGACTATTTATAATTTTTGTCTCACAACACCAAATATATAATAAGACTATAAAAATTAAGACTTTATTCTACATCTATAATGATTACAAATTAGGATTATAGTTCCATAATTCCATACATTTCTATACATAAAAAAGTTATGATGTTAGGAAATGAATTATATCAGAATTGCAGAAAATGCAAAATCAATACATTAAAATTATTTTACAATAAATTTAAAAACATTATGCAAAATTTGATGGACATAATTGTCTCAAAACATAAAAATATATAAAAATATTTATGTCCACTTAAAAGATTTAAAGACATGATTCCAAAATGACAGTGGTTTAATCTGACTTCCAGCCAAGATGGACACATAGGTGGATACACTGCGCTTCCTCACACAACCAAAAGAAGGACAACAACAAATTTAAAAACAAAAAACAAGTACTGGCTGGTGTAGCTCAGTGGATTGAGCACGGGCTGTGAACCAGTATTGCCGGTTCGATTCCCAGTCAGGGCACATGCCTGGGTTGTGGGCCAGCTCCCCAGTGGGAGGTATATGAGAGGCAACCACACATTGATATTTCTCTCCCTCTCATTCCCCCTCCCTTCCCCTCTCTCTAAAAATAAAAATAAAATCTTAAAAAAAAACAATAAAACCCAACCAGACTGCCAGAAAATTGAACTGTATGGAAGCGAGACAACCAAGGAGTTAAAGAAGAAACATCCATCCAGACTGACCAGTAAGAGGGGTGGAGACAGGCAGCTGGGATGGAGAGCACTCTTGGAAAGGCAGTGGCTGGATGACAGGGGTGGCTGAGGTGGTGGCTGGTGGACCTGGCAAGGCAGAGCTGGTGGAGTGGGCAGTTGCACATTTGTGTGTGGATAAACTGGGAAGAACTGGGGAGTGAGACAATCCACGCACCCCAGAGATCCAGTGCAGGGAAATAAAGTCTCAAAGCCTCCAACTGAAAAAACCTGTGGGAGTTGAGGCAATGGGAGAAACTCTGAGCCTCATAGGAGAGTTCATTGGAGAGAACAACAGGGTCCTAGAATATACACAAAACCACTCACTTGGAAATCAGGACCAGAAGAGCCCAATTTGCTTGTGGATAGTGGTGCAGGAGACAGGAAGCTGGCAAAGAGCTGAGTGGGCCTCATTGCTCCCTCTCAGACCCCTCCCCCACATACAGCGCCACAGTGCGGCTACATAGGTTGCCCTGCCCTGGTGAATACCTAAGTCTCCGCTCCTTACTTTGAAACAGGTGCTTCAAGACCAAAAAAAAAAAAAAAGCCCAAATGAAAGAACAGATCAAAGCTCCAGATAAAAATACAACTAAGTAATGAAGATATAGCCAATCTATCAGATGCAGAGTTCAAAACAATGGCAATCACGATATTCACAGAATTGGTTGAGTATGGTCACAAAATACAGGAAAGAGTGAAGTCTATGAAAAGTGAAATAAAGAGGACCAACAGTGAAGGGAAGGAAACCAGGACTCAAATCGATGATTTGGAGCAGAAGGGAGAAATAAACATTCAACCAGAACAGAATGAAGAAATAAGAATTTAAAAAAATGAGGAGAGGCTTAGGAACTTTTGGGACAATTTTAAATGTTCCAACATCTGGAATCATAGGGGTGCCATAAGAAGAGGAAGGACAAGAAATTGAAAACTTATTTGAAAAAATAACGAAGGAGAACCCATCAATCTGACAAAGGAAATAGACTTCCAGTAAGTCCAGGAAGCCAGAGTTCCAAAGAAGTGGGACCCAAGGAAGCACACACCAAGTCACATCATCATTATATTACCCAAGATTAAAGATAACGAGAAAATCTTTAAAAAAATACTTTTGATTTTTATTGTTCAAGTACAATTTTCTGCCTTTTCCCCTCACGCCTCCTCACCACCCCAGCATTCCCCACCTCCCTTCCCTGTTTCCACCCCACCTTGTTATTGTCCATGTGTCTTTTATAGTTGTTCCTGTAAACCCTTCACTCTTTTCACCCATTATCCCCTTCCCTCTCCCTTCTGGTTACTGTCAGCTTGTTCCCAATTTCAATGTCTTTGGTTATATTTTGCTTGATTGTTTGTTTCGTTGATTAGGTTCCAGTTAAAGGTGAGATCATATGGTATTTGTCTTTCACCACCTGGCTTATTTCACTTAGCATAATGTTCTCCAGTTCCATCCATGCTGTCACAAAGGGTAGGAGCTCCTTCTTTCTTTCTGCCGCATAGAATTCCATTGTGTAAATGTACCATAGCTTTTTGATCCACTCATTTTCTGATGGCCACTTAGGTTGCTTCCAGCACTTGGCTATTGTAAATTGTGCTGCTGTGAACATTGGAGTGCATAGGTTCTTTTGGATTGGTGTTTCAGGGTTCTTAGGATATAATCCCAGCAGTGCAACTACTGTGTCAAAAGGCAGTTCCTTATATGTATGACCCATGAACATGAACTAATGATGGGGAATGTGGGTAGGAGGGGGTGTGCAGGGTGGAGAGGGAATAAAGGGAGGGGGTGAATAAGACAACTATAATAGCATAATCAATTATATATATATTTTTTAAGGCAGTTCCATTTTTAGTTTCTGAGGAAATTTCATACTGTTTTCCAGAGTGGCTGCACCAATCTGCATTCCACCAACAGTACACTAAGGTTCCCTTTTCGCCACAACCTCTCCAACATTTGTTATTTGTTGATTTGTTTATGATGGCCATTCTCAACAGTGTGAAGTGGTATCTCATTGTGGTTTTAATTGGCATCTCTCTGATGGCTAGTGATATTGACCATCTTTTCATATATCTCTGGACCCTCTGTATGTCCTCCTTGGAGAAGTGTCTGTTCAAGTTCTTTGCCCATTTTTTAATTGGGTTGCTTGTCTTCTTAGAGTGGAGTTGTGTGAGTTCTTTATATATTTTGGAGATCAAACCCTTGTCTGAGGTATCATTGGCAAATATGTTTTCCCATACAGTTGGTTCTCTTTTCATTTTAATGCTGTTTTCTTTAGCCATACAGAAGCTTTTTATTTTGCTGAGATCCCATTTGTCTATTCTTTCCTTTATGTCCCTTGCTCTAGGAGACATATCAGTGAAAATATTGCTGCATGGAATGTCTGAGATTTTCCTGCCTATGTTTACCTGAAGGACTTCTATGGTGTCATGATTTATATTTAAGTCTTTTATCCACCTTGAATTTATTTGTGTGTATGATGTAAGTTGGTGATTGAGTTTCATTTTTTTCGCATGTCCAGCTGTCCCAACATCATTTGTTGAAGAGGCGATTTTTACTCCATTTTATGCTGCTGTCCCCTTTGTCAAATATCAATTGACCATAGAGATTTGGGTTTTTTCTGGGCTCTCTATTTTGTTCCACTGGTCCATGTATTTTTTCTTATGCCAGTACCAGGCTGTTTTGATTACAGTGGCCTTGTAATACAGTTTGATATCAGGTATTGAAATCCCTCCTAGTTTGTTCTTCTTTTGCAAAATTGCTGCAGCTATTCAGGGTCATTTATGGGTCCATATAGATTTTTTTAATTGTTTGTTCTATATCTGTGAAATAAGCCATTGGTACTTTAACAGGTATTGCGTTGAATCTACGTCACAGATCCTGGCCTGCAGAATCCGTATGCTGTGGCTGTTTTATAAACAAATGCACACAGACTATAGAGGTCCTGTGGAGAAAAAGAGGACTGCACAGCTGCTCTCTAAGTCAGAGAGAGCGGGCGAGAGAGAGAGGGCACGAGAGTGGGCTCGAGAGCAAGCCCAAGAGTAAGCCAGAGAGCCCGACCCCTGCCTGGACAGCTTTTATTGCTTTTGTGGGCACCTTATGTTGAGGTGGTTTTCATCTACTATGCACAGGTCCTTATTGACTATGTATAGATTCACTGTAGGTGACCACCTTTTACAGATAACAAAAGAAAGAATGTTGCTAATTACTTCAAAGAGAAGGAGGTTACAGATCCAGGGGAAAAGTAGTTGAACTGGTTAAACTCCATACTTGGGAGGCTTAGCACAGATTTTAGGAAGTTACAGTAAGCCCTTGCTGTCTCAATTCAGGGTGAGGGAGTTTTAGCAAAAAGCAAGTCTCATAGCAGTCTAGGTACAATGCAGGCCTGATTTCCCATGGGAAAACCTGCTCGTGCACATGGGGCCTGCTTGCCAAAACTCACATCCCACTGAGTTTTTCAAGTGAGAGCTGGGCTACAATTCCCACAATATGTGAAATGGTTCCCTATGAATCTGTAAATTGCTTTGAGTAGTATGGACATTTTGATGATGTTAATTCTTCAAATCCATGAACATGGTATATGTTTCCATTTGTTTGTGTCTTCCTTAATTTCTTTATTCAGTGTTGTGTAGTTTTCTGAGTACAGATCTTTTACCTCCTTGGTTAGATTTATTCCTAAGTATTTTATTTTTCTCATTGCTATATCAAATGGGAATTTTTTCCTGATTTCTGTTTCTGATATTTCATTGGTGGTATATAAAAATGCCTTTGATTTCTGAGTATTGACTTTGTATCCCACGGTTTTGCCAAATTCATTTATTAGGTTCAGCAGTTTTTTTTGTGGAATCTATATGATTTTCTATGTGTTTTTGAGTTTTCCTTAAGGTTGGTTTCTAGTTTCAGTCCCTTGTGGTTAGAGAAAATTCTTGATATCATGTCATCTGCAAACAATGACAGTTTTATTACCTCTTTTCCAATTTGGATGTCTTTTATTTTCTTTTCTTGTCTGATTGCTGTGGCTAGGGCTTCCATTGAATGTTGAATAGAAGAGGTGAAAGTGGACAACCTTGTCTTGTTCCTGATCTTAGTGGGAAAGTTTTTAGTTTTTGCCCATTGAATATGATGTTGACTGTAGGTCTCTCATATATGACCTTTGTTAGGTTGAGGAATTCTCCCTCTATGCCCACTCTGCTGAGTGTTTTTATCATAAATAGTGCTGTACCTTATTGAATGATTTTTCTACATCTATTGATATGATCATGCGATTTTTGTCCTTGCTTTTGTTTATGTGATGTATTACGTTTATTGATTTGCAAACATTGTACCAAACTTGCATCCATGGGATGAATCCCACTTGATCATTATGTGTAATCTTTTTAATGTATTGCTGGATGCAGTTTGCCAATATTTTGTTGAGGATATTAGCATCTATGTTCATCAGTGATATTAGCCTGTACTTTTTTTCTTTGTTGTGTCTTTATCTGGTCTTGGGATTAGGATGATGCTGGCTTCATAAAGAGTTTGGGAGTCTTCTGTCTTCTTGGGTTTTTTGGAATAGTCTGTGAAGGATAGGGGTTAGCTCTTCCTTAAATGCTTTGTACAATTCTCCTGTGAAACCATCCAGTCCAGGGCTTTTGTGTGTTGGAAGCTTTTTGATTACTGCTTCAATTTTGTCAGCTGTTATTGGTCTGTTCAGACTTTCTGCTTCATCTTCATTCAGTTTTGGAAGATTATATTTTTCTAGGAATTTGTCCATTTCACATAGGTTTTCATTTCTTGGCATATAGTTCTTCATAGTAATTTCTTACAATCCTTTTTATTTCTGTGGTATCAGTTGTAATCTCTCCTCTTTCATTTCTGATTGTGTTTATTTGGGTCCTCTCTCTTTTTTTCTTAATGAGTCTGCTTAAAGGCTTGTCAATTTTGTTTACCTTTTCAAAGAACGAGCTGCTGGTTTTATTGATCCTTAGAATTGTGCTTTTAGTCTCTATGTCATTTAATTCTGCTCTGGACTTGGTTATTTCCTTCCTTTTACTTTCTCTGGGCTGCCTTTGTTGTTGTTCTTTGAGTTCTTGTAGGCATAGGGTTAGGTTGTTTATTTGAAATGTTTCTATCTTTTTTAGGTAAGCCTGTATCGCTATGAACTTCCCTCTCATGACTGCCTTCACTGTGTCCCATAACTTTTGAGTTGTTGTGAGTTCATTTTCATTTGCTTCCAGAAACTTTTTGATTTTTTTTCCTTGATCTTATTCTTGACCCATTCATTGTTTAATAGCATGCTATTCAATCTCCATGAGCTTGAGTATTTTTGAGTTTTTTCCTTAAGGTTGGTTTCTAGTTTCAGTCCCTTGTGCTTAGAGAAAATGTTTGATATTATGCCAATTTTCTTGAATTTGTTGAGGCTTGTTTTGTGTTCTATCCTGTGGTCTATTTTTGAAAATGTTCCGTGTGCATTTGAAAAGAATGTGTATTTAGCTTCTTTGGGATGAAAGGCTCTCTCTCTATATATATCAGTTAAGTCCATTTCTTCTAGGGCATTGTTTAATGCCACAATATCTTTGTTTATATTTTGTTTAGAAGATCTATCCATTTTTGACAGTGGGGTGTTGAAATCCCTTACTATAATTTTGTTGCTGCCAATCTTTCTTGAAGTCCTCCAAGATTTTCTTTATGTATTTGGGTGCTCCTATGTTGGGTGCATATATATTTACAATGTTTATGTCTTCTTGGTGGAGTCTTCCCTTAAGTATTATGAAGTGACCTTCTGGGTCTCTCTTTATGGTCCTTTTTTTGAAGTCTATTTTTCCTAATATGAGTTTTGCTACCCTGACTTTTTTTCCTGTCCATTTGCTTGTAATATTTTTTTCTAGCCCTTCACTTTCAGTCTGTGTAGGTCTTTTGTTTTGAGGCATTAAATTCTCTGGAGCATTTAATCTCTTTACATTTAAGGTTATTGATAGGTTCTTATTCATTGCCATTTTTTCATACATGTGTCCCTCTCTGTCTCACTCTTTTCTTCCTTTTCTTAAAGCAACCCCTTTAGCATCTCTTGCAGAGCTGATTTGATGGAGGTGCATTCTTTTAGAGTTCTTTTGCCTGGGCAACTCTTTTATCCTTATTTGTCCTTCAATTTTAATTGAGAGCCTTGCTGGATAAGTAGTCTTGGTTGCAGGACTTTGGTTTTCATTACTTGGAATATTTCTTGCCATTCCCTTCTGGCTTGGAGCATTTCCATTGAGAAGTCAGCTGCTAGTCTTATCAGGGTTCCATTGTATGTAACTTCCTGTTTCTCCCCTGCTGCCTTTAAGATTCTCTCTTTGTCTTGGAATTTTGCCATTTTAATTATGATGTGTCTTGAAGTGGGCTTCTTTGGGTTCCTCTTGATTGGGACTCTCTGTGTTTCCTAGATTTGCGTGACTTTTTCTCGCATCAAATTAGGGAAGTTTTCCACTATTACTTTTTCAAACAGGTTTTCTATCCCTTGCTCTTTTCCTCCTCCTTCTGATATCCTTATTATATGGATATTATTAATGTTTAATGTTGTCTTGAAGCTCCCTTACCACCTGTCCTATGTTTCTGAGTCTTTTCCTTTTCTTGCTCTTTTTGGGTGTTTTTTCCACCTGGTCCTCCAGCTTGTTGATTCAATCCTCTGTTTCATCCAGGCTGCTTGTAATTCCTCCTAGTTGTTTTTTATTTCTGAGATTTTATTGTTCATTTCTTCCTGTTTTTTTTAAGATTTTATTTATTTATTTTTAGACAGAAGAGAAGGGAGGGAGAAAGAGAGGGAGAGAAACAGCAATGTATGGTTGCCTCTCACATGGCTCTCACTGGGGACCTGGCCTGCAACCCAAGCATGTGCCCTGACTGGGAATCGAACCGGGACCCTTTGGTTCCCAGCCCACGCTCAATCCACTGAGCTACACCAACCAGGTCTTCCTGGTTTTTGTTTATAGTTTCTATTTCCTTTTTTATACTGTTGTAGTTCTCACTTAGTTCCTTGTAGTTGTCTGTGAGTTCCTTGAGCATCTTTGCTACTATTATTTTGAATTCTATATCAGATAGTTTGATTACCACCATTTCGTTAAGCTCTTTTTGTGGGGAGTCTTCCATTCCCTTTGATTGCATGTTCTCTTTTTTGTCTCCCCATTTTAGGTAACTCTTTTTACGTTAACTGTGATATTTCACCCAATTAGCCACTTTTTATAAAAGGTGAAAGAGAGATAATGCTCTTATTAGAGGGGAGGATGATGTTAGCTGATCCAGAAAACAGCACATTTGTGTACAGTTAGATGATCAGATATAGTGAGAGTAAAGGATAGAAAGTAGGCGTAGTGTGAGAGAGAATAGAGTTAACCACAACAATAATAATGCTCGCTAATAAAGTAAAGTAGGCTAAGATCAGGGAGGGTTGCTGTGTAGTATGTACAATTGTATGGAACAACAATTATTTACAATAATAGTGGAACAACAATAATATGACAAGAAATATATGATTTGGATAACCAGAATAGAAAGTACTCCATAAAGAGTTTTGTATTACTGGAACACAGGTGAAGTGAAAGAAGGAAAATTAAAATACAATAAAGAAAGAATAAGAAAAGCCAATCAAACAATGCGATTAAACAGAGAAATAAAACAAAGACAACTAAACATAAGGAAGAGAAATAAAAAAATACTAATAAAATAAAAGTAAAAATAATGAAAAAATAATAATATACACATAAACAATAAAATGCCAGCTCTATGGGTTAGCAAAGTGATGTTTGTCTCAGTTTCTTAATTTTGGGGGCTAGCCTTCTGCTGCCCCTTTTGAACTGTCTCTGGATCCTTCATAACTCCACATCTTATTGTCTCACTTGGGGGAAGAAAAAAAGGGAAAAAAGAGAGAGGAAAGAAAAAAAATAAGCCTCCTGCTGACTTTAAACTCATTCAGCGAGTTCTGCTGATCTTCCTAGATGCCACAGGAACAGGGGGGCTGGGGCTTCGCTTTTCTCCCTTCCTATGGTTTTGAGAAGATGGGTACCAAGTCTGGGCTGCAATATTCACAGATGCCCAGTCTCCAGCCCAGGTCTCCGTGAACTGCCAGGCTCAAACCAGCCCCTTAGCCTCTGGGCACACAGCATGAGTCAATCTTGGGCATGAGGTTCCACTTAGCCACCAGATAAGGAGAGAATCTTAAAAGCAGCAAGAGGAACGGAGATGGTTACCTTCAAAGGAGTTCCCATAAAACTATCAGCTGATTTCTCAAAAGAAACGTTGCAGGCAAGAGGGGCTGGAAAGAAGTGTTTGAAGTCATGAAAGGCAAGGACCTACCTACATCAAGATTAGTCTACCCAGCAAAGCTATCATTTAGAATGGAAGGGCAGATGAAGTGCTTCCCAGATAAGGTCAAGTTAAAGGAGTTCATCATCACCAAGCCCTTATTATATGAAATGTTAAAGGGACTTATCTAAGAAAAAAGAAGATCAAAACTATGAACAGCAAAATGACAGCAAACTCACATCTATCAACAACCAAACCTAAAAAAAATAAAACCCAAAACAAACTAAGCGAACAACTAGAACAAGAACAGAATCACAGAAATGGAGATAACGTGGAGGGTTATCAGTGGGGGAGTGGGTGGGGGAGAATGGAGGAAAAGGTACAGGGAATAAGTAGCATAAATGGTAGGTCGAAAACAGACAGGGGGAGGTTTAGAATAGTATAGGAAATGTAGAAGCCAAAGAACTTATATGTACGACCCATGGATATGAATTAAAGCAGGCAAAAATGCAGTTGGGAGGGGGTGTGCAGGGTGGAGGGGAATAAAGGGGGGAAAGTGGGACAACTGTAATAGCATAATCAATAAAATATATTTTTTAAAAACAGTTTAATCGATGGTAACACTGCAAATACTGTTTTTTATAATTTTTGTATAGTTTTTAGTCCTTTTAACAATGTTCATGCATTTATTTACGGTAGTTAAGGATCAGCTACATTTTTAAACCCAAAGAATAAAAATAAGTCCAAGACTATTAATTTTTTTTTCTAAATAACCCTGGTATATCCATTCAAATAAGTTGACATTATAATTTTGGTTTCATCTTGGTTAACTGGTTTGATGAACATCCAAATTACATGCCAGTGTGTAAACTCATTGACCTACATGAACTTATTTAAAAATTTTTTTTTAAATAAAGCATATAATTGTATTTCACAAAACTTGAGAAGCAATAACTTTGGAAATGGGGGAGCAATATCTTTGCCAACATTTATAATTTATATAAAATACATGTGCCAGAAATTATTATGACACAAGAAAAGGAACCTGATGTCAAACATTTCAGCAAATTACACTCTGGAATCTAGAAAAACTGCCACTGGGAGGAGACGATCAGTTTGAGTAGATATGTATTTTCTGTTTCTACAGTGCAATGTAGGCAGATTATTATAAAAGTGTACGCAACTGTGTATATTTTTGATGTTTAAATGTGAATAATAAGTATCAAGATAGTTTTTAAGTTAGTAGAAATGAGAAACCAGATAGAAAAATCACGTATTTTATTTTAATTCCCATGAGTAAGTTTTAAAAAGAAAATGAGAAGCTAAAACAATCCAAGAATTTATGTAAGAAAAAAAGAGTTAGTGTCAAATTCTGTTCTGCTTTTATTTGATATTAAAGAGCAAACAGCCCTGGCTGATGTAGCTCAGTTAGTTGGGTGTTGCCCTGCAAATTGAAAGGTTGTGGGTTCAATTCCCAGTCAGGTCACATGCCTGAGTTGTGGGTTTGGTCTCCAGTCAGAGGCAACCAATCAATGTTTATCTTTCAATGGATGTTTCTCTCTCTCTCTTTATCTCTCCCTTCCCATTTCTCTGGAACCAAAAAAGGACAGGGGTGGAATTTTAAAAAAGAGCAAACAGATGCATGGCCTTGTTAATAGAATAATGAATAGTCTCCATGAGAATAATAAGGGTTGGTGTTTTAAAGTATTATTAATTTTAAATTTTATCATAAAATCATAAAATGATAAAGGATATAAGAATAAAGTGCAATATTGTACCTGTTGGGAATATCTTTGTTGCAAGTTTCAAAAATTCAACCCAAATTTGCCTAAGGAAAAGGAGAATTCATTGGTTCCTATAACTTAAAACATCAAGGGGAGTGTTAGCCTCAGTTGTGGATAAATTCAGGAACCCACATGATGCCACCAAGACCTGATCTCTATCTCTATCTCTTGAACCTCTTCCCTCTTTCTAATTGTGTTACTCAAAATTCTCAGTTGCAAGCAACGAAAACCAGCTATGACCCTTGCTGGATATCTCAGCTGGTTAGAGTGTCATCCTGATATGCCAAGGTTGTGGGTTCATTTCCTTAGTCAGGGCTCATACAAGAAGCAATTGATGAATGTATAAATAAGTAGAAAAAAAACTGATGTGCCTCTCTCTCTCTCTTTCATCAATATTTTTTTAAAAAACCAACTACAGTTAATTTAAGAAAAAAATATAAAAAGATTTCAGCTAGCTTACAGTATTTCCAGAAAGACTTCAGAACCAGATTTGGAGACGTTGTCAGAAACACACCTTAGATCACATGAAGGTCCAGCACATTGGAGACACCACCGCCAGAACAACTGTACCCAACAGTTCCAGTCCCAGATACTGATGTGCCTGCTAGAACCATTGCTTATTGGTGCTTCTAGAAATGTGATGTAGCTGTCACTGCCTTCTCAGAATGGAGTCTTTCTTTTTGCCTCATTGGTTTCTAATTAAAAATGTGATAAGTATGAATCTGATTGGAGGAAGCTAGAGCACACATATTTTAAGACAAGATACACTAAGAAGCTAAGAATCCAGCTTTTATAGAAGCAGGTGGTCTCGTAAATTGGGGAACTCTTTAATATAGAAAAGTTGTTCAAAGATGTTGAGTGGCTAAAAAGAATAACAAATATATGACACAGCTTTTTTCTTTAGGTGCTACTAAATTGCTGCAAGTGGCTGCAGAGTTTCGCCTCCACAGGTCCATATCCTATGAAGAAAATGCCTGTGCTTTTCCCAGTAGACCTCACAAAACACGTATCTCCCACTGGCTCTGGTAAGGTTTCATGCCCAACTCTATACCAAGCACATGGTCAGGGGAATGTGCCACTTCGATTGGCCAACACTAAATCACATGCCCTTCCCTGGAGCTGGAGGTGAAGTCAACTCTATCTGAAGCATTTGAAATACTTGTTCTGATAATATAGATAAACCTTGTATATATTATATGACCATATATATGTATATACACACCCACTCTGTCCAGAAAGAGTCCAACTATTGTGAATATAACAAGAACGGTTTGCATGACATCAATAACCTAGCAGTCAAGGATAGTAGACTGGATATGCATGTGTGAACAATGACAACTTCACTGTACTAATCAGTGGGGGCGCTGGATGCCACCAAGTGAGTATGTGTACCATGTGGCCATCGCATTGAAATGACTGAATGAGTACAGCAACAAATTTGCATCAAATTTTGAGTTAAACTTGAACATTCCTCCATGGAAACTATTCAAATGTCTCAGAAGGCTGCAGCTATGGGCAACTGGTGATTGGCAGCTTCATGACAATGCACCTGCTCATGCATCACATCTTATACAGAGTTTTTTGTGAAAACATCAAATCACCCAGGTGACTCAGCCCCACTACAGCCCAGATTTAGCACTCTGTGACTTCTGGCTTTTCCCAAAACTAAAATCACCTTTGAAAAGGAAGATTTTAAACTGTCAGCAAGATTCAGAAAAATATGACGGGGCAACTGACGGTGATTGGGAGCACTGTGTGAGGTCCCAAGGTGCCTACGTTGAAGGGGACTGAGATGTCATTTTCCCATGTACAGTGTTTCTTATATCTGTGTCTTCTTCAATAAATGTCTTAATTTTTCATATTGCAAGGCTGGATACCTCCAGGACAGACCTTGTATATATGCCTTATGCTGCATATTACTGTTACCTCCGTTTTCCGAATGAGAGGACTGAGACATAGGATGTTAAGTAACTTGGTCAAGGTTGGATAGTTGCTTGAGTAGAATAACTGGGATTTGAACCCAGATAGTCTGGCTCCAGAGCCCATTCTCTTAACATACTATAGAGTCTATGGAAAGTGAGTTAACTGTCATTGGTTACCTTGAAAGAGAATCTGAGTGATTACTAGTGAGGGAGATGTGAAAGGTATTTTACTATTTAAAATATGATCAATCACTTTTCTCTTCACTGCATGTGGGGAACTCTTCTTGAAGAATTCCTGATTATTCCTCTGTGGCCCAGCAGTATAGGTTCCAGTGCTAGGTCAGATGGCAGGGATTGTGTGACTCTTGTTTCCCAGGCTGGCCCAGTTTGTCAATATGCTCCAAGCTCCTGCAAAGAGACTTACTTCTAGAAGTCTGTGGCCTGTCTGGGTGTTGCAGCTATTCCCCATTCCAAAATTTCCCTGGAATGCCTAACTACTGGTCAGTGGATACCGACGTCCACATTTCTAAGCAGCTTTTGTAGTCCACAGCTGTTCAAATATCTGCTGTATATAAACAAAAATGCTTTGTTAACCTGTTTGAACAGCTCCTCATTCCCCTCTCTCACACCCACAGGATTCTAGGGAGGAGCCACAAAGCCTCCACAAGCCTCGGATGCAAATCTATTAGTCACAGTACAAATTGCACTTGAAAGACAATCTAATTCCAATTAAATTTTATTGTCAGTCTCCACTTTTGACTGTAGCAAGTTTGACTTTTTTTTTAAACCATCATCATCATGTTAAACACTGAACCTGTGGCAACAAAATTAATTATGTTCATATGTGCTGTGATTCAGACATTGCTGTCCTCTACCCGAAAATCATGTCCTTCCACTTCTTCCAGCTGGCAGAGCTACGTTCCTGTGACAGAGACAGAAAATGTCAGGTTCAGTTGTTTTTGCTACAAATATCATTACTAGAAATCCTTGTTTTCTGCAAGATTAGGAATGACAGGGTCTATAGGAAAAATGGA
>PVJI01019436.1:0-31057 GCA_004026765.1 Micronycteris hirsuta | reverse complement strand
GGCTGGGGGGAGGTGGGGCTGGAGGGGAAAGGAGGAGGGGGGAGAGGATGCAAATAACTGTAATTGAACAAAAAAATAAAAAAAATCAAACTTACAGGAAATAAACAAACACCACAACAAATCCAAGACCACGTTACACCAAGTTGTCTACACAGTTTCCTAGAGTCTAGAGTATTCTAGACTATTTTATTTTGTTACAAGGTTTACTTTATTGTTGAAATGAGGAGTTGCCCCTCTTAGTTCGGGGCCAAGTCTGAGAAGGAAGTAAAGGATTCTAACATTGTCCAGGAAACAAGATCCTATAGGTACACAGTGACAGAGGACTAGATAATTGGAGACAGGCATATTTGAAGTTTGAAAGAAATCAGAAAGGAGGGAGGTGACTGTTGGAAGAGGAAAGACATCTCTATTAGTTAAGTAAACTCAGTTTTCATAGAAACACTAAGGGCAGTGAGGAAGTAGGGGAGATCAGCCCATCAGCCCAGCTTGACATTACCGTCAAGCCTCGTAATGTCCTGGAAGGATGCTCATTGCTCTTGAGATGTCTCTGTAGGTCAAGTGACATAGCTTCCCCTCTATTGTCACACCCTCAGGACTGGGCATCATTACCCCATTCTTGTGGCTTAGCTTACCCTTTCTTTGTGCCCACTTTGTCTTCACTACTGCCACAAGAAGTCTTTGGGCCAGGTGAAATCTTGGAGCATTGTCCACTCTATAGAGTGTTATCTTTGACTCAGAAATCAACCCTAGTCCAATCATATGTGTCCATGATAGATCACAAAAGCAGGTGGTCTATCTGCAAGGATCCAGTTCTGATCACTTTTTTACAAGGAGACCACAGGCATGGCAAACATCCAATGTTTCATAGATACCCTTCTTGCATGAGACATTATCAATAGAAGGCATTTACCCTAGTTGTACAGTCTTGAAGATCTCAAATTGGGGTATACTTTTATAATTAAAATATCTATAAAAGTGTCACATAAACATATTTTTCCCAAGGTTCAGAATTTCTGTGTTGAAAAAAAAAGTAAGGAAACTGACAAAATCAAAAAAGCCCACAATATTAAGTTTCTCTTAATTTCTGTTTTAAGTTGTATATTGGCCCCTATATAGAGGATCCCTCTTGGGCACCACCACAGCCTCTCAGCCTATCTTTTCTTTTCAACCATTGCTGCAACAACCAGCAACCAGATGCACAAGTTACTGACAGCACCTTCCTCAACAGTCATTCTGATACATAGGCAGACCTGGAAGTTTAACAGTGAACACTTTGATCAATGGGAGATAAACTCTCATCTTTAGTTCCCTCAGGCGATCTATTCTGAGGGGCATTCTGCACAGCTCTTCAGAGAGCCCCTGGCAGGACTGAGCCCCTATAGCCCATAGCAATGACCAATTCAATAACACAACCTTGGGTTGGCTTTCTCTCCTTTCTGTTTAACTCTTCTCAGTCCCACTTCTGTTCTCTGAGCTCACTTCCCAAAGTAAATATTATGTATAAAAGCCCTTGTTTGAGTCTCTGATTGATTTTGGAAAGGATCCACTCTAAGACAACCATGCTTTCCAATCAAGATAATCTTTCTTTAGTCGATTAGCTCCTATGATCCAGGAAACATGTCTCACTTTTTAACTTGTTGACTTAATGTTTAACTTTTAGAGAAAACTGCTGTTCCCTTTTATTGCAGTATTTTATAAGCATCTTTTCACCTTGATATAGCTGTAAAGGAATGGAAGCAGAGTAGCAGTGCTATGAGAAAGGCTTAACACCAGATGTCCAAGTCCTACTGTACCTTCAAACTAGTGATTTTTAGCTTTTGGCTAAGACCTTTATAGAGAAGGTCATAAAGACACTTGCCCTTGATACAACCTGCTAAATTAATCTCCTTGTATAAAGCTTAAACACATGGGTTTCTCCAAAATACCCCACAATTCTTGTGTGCACCCTCAGTTGAAATCACTGCTTTAGACTCATTAATAAGCCCAAGAAGAAAGCTGAATCCAGCCAGTTATTAGTGCTACCTCAACTAAAATATAGTGAAGAAAACTGATAATTTCAAAATGAGTATGTGGAAAACTGAAAATTATCTCTCTGCAAAATGGGGCTCAGAAACATTCACTTTACAAAGAGTAGATATAACAGGATTTTACAAATCCAGGATTAAAATTTAAAATAACAGGAATCAATTCATTTATTTTCGAGACATTATTATGGCTTAGGAACTATAGGAGATACAGAAAATGAAAAGACGTCTAGGAAACAGTCTCTGCTCTAAAGTATAGATGATAATCCCAGTGTACTGAATGGGATGTAACAAAGCCACTAATTTATTTATCTTCCACTGTCCATTTAAATTGCCCAGCAAGGGAAGTTTCTTCTTGTGTTTGGAAACCCTGGTAGTCTATGACTCTACCAATCACTTTTAAATGAGAGGAAATTCTAAGGTATCTTTAAGTCACAAGCCAAAGTTTCAATTTAATAATTAGAAATGGAATATTGTGGAACAATCAAATCTATGAGCTTGATTTAGAGTTTGATTTTCTCTCCTCTTCCGGTTAGGACCAGTTTCATGGGCTGTTGAGCCATCTTGCAGAAGCCTGTGGTTAACTTTTCCTTTCCTTCTCTTCTCATTGCTTAGCTTGCCAAACGTTGATGCTGGTTTGGGCATGCCAAGGAAGAAGGGCAAAGTGCTTACTGAACATTCCAACTTCACTGATATCCTCTTGTGAGACAGTTTTTTATATGGTCTGGACTTGGTTGTTATGAGAACTGACTCTTCATTATGGGAACACTTATTGGGTTTTTTTCAAGAGATTCTTGTGATACCTCTTTTTATCATTACACAGGCAGTGCCTCTCCTTTGATTAGTCAATTGTGATCTCCATTCAGCTTCTGTGATCCTGAAGACTCTGTGACATTCCTTCATTGTAGTCAAAAGAATCTTGAGCAGGATCCAGGAGTTTAGATTCCTCAGGGAGGTGTCACGCTCTCAAAGGGGTCTCCTTGCAACTCCTCTCACTAGTTGTGAGATAAGAGTGTAGCACCATGTCCCTCACCTTTGGGGCGGCTTGGACTCAAGGCATGGCAGCTCTCTCTAAATAGAGCTCTTCACAAATCTACCCCTTCAAAAACACACTCTTTTTATACCCTCAAAACTGGTGAGAAGCCCTGGCTGGTATAGTTCAGTAAATTGAGTACGGGCTGCGAACCAAAGGGGTGTTGGTTCGATTCCCAGTCAGGGTACATGCCTGGGTTGCAGCCAGGTCCCCAGTGGGGGCCATGTGAGAGGCAACCACACATTGATGTTTCTCTCTCTCTCTTTCTCCCCCCATTCCCTTCTGTCTAAAAATAAAATAAATAAAATCTTTAAAAAAAAAAAACTGGTGAGGAGTTTCAACAAAAAAGAAATAGTTTTTTGGTTTTTTGGTTTTTTTTTTTTTGGAGGAGGAAGTTAGGGGATGGAGGGATTGAGCAAAAAGGAAAAAGGACTCATGGACAACAGTGTGGTGATTGAGCGGAAGGAGGGGGTATAGGGGACTGAATGGTAATGGGAAAAATAAAATAAATTTTTTAAAAGAAACAGGTTTTGAGGTTTTTTCCTTTAAAGTTTCCTGCTTTTTTGGTCTAATTTGGGATTACATTGGTAAATGATATCTAATGTGACTTGTAACTTCAGTTGGCACAATTACAACATAATGTAGAAGCACAAGACATGAGGTCTATGCATGTAGCATGAGGAGAACAAAGGGCCACCTTGCACAGTGGAAGGATGAATGGTCCAGGAGACTCCTGGAGAAGGTAGTTTCTTATTTGACTCTTCCTTTTTTCATTCAATAAATCTTCTTCCCAGTTTTATTGAGATATAATTGGCATACAGTACTGTATAAGTATAAGGTGTATAACATAATGAGTATACTTATATAATGAAATGGTCACCACAATAAGTTTAGTTAACAACCACAGTGTCATATATACAAAAAATAAAAATAAATATCATTTCCTTTTAACATTCATATATACCACACAACAGTAAGTATAGTCATCATGTGCATTACATTCCTAGCATTTATTTATCTTATAACTGGAAGTTTGTACCTTTTTACCATTTTCATCCAATTTCCCTTCCCCCCGCCTCTGGTAACCACAAATCTGATATTTTTCCTAATAGATTTTTTGGTGGGTTGGTCATTTTTTATTCTCTCCCGTTTAAAATTGTGAACTATGCCCTGGCTGGTTTGGCTCAGTGGTTGAGTGCCAGCTTATGAAGCAAAGGGTCACTGGTTCGATTCCCATTCTAGGGCACATGCCTGGGTTGCTGGCCAGGTCCCCAATAGGGGGCATGCAAGAGGTAAACACATTGATGTTTCTCTCCCTCTGTTTTTTCCTACCTTCCCCTCTAATCAGTAAATAAATAAAATATCAAAGAAAAGATTATTTAAAAAATAAAATTGTCAAATATTACATACATACAGAGAAGTGTATAAAACAGAAGTACAATATTGTGAGTAATTATAAAGCAACACCCATATTTTATGCAGGTCAAGAAATAGAATATAGTTAGCATTTCAAAAGTGTCTCATATTTCCCTCAGGGTCACAGCTCTCTCCTTTACTCCTGATGGAAACCATCATCCTCGATTTCATGTATTCATTTCCTGATTTATGTAATTTGACTATCAAGTGGGTATCTCAGAGTTATTATTTTTACATTCTACATATGTGAGATCATGCAGTGTTTATCTTTCTCTGTCTTACTTATTTCACTTAGCATAATGCCCTCAAAATCCATGTGTAGTCTGTCCAGAAAGTATCCAGCCATTCACTAAGAAAACTGGCGACATTTATTGAAGAAGATACAAGATACAAGAAACATTGTACATAGGACTATGATGCCTCAAAGTAGGCACCTTGGGAGAACTCACACAGTTCTTCCAATTGCCATCAGCTACCCCATCATATTTGCCTGAATCTCATTGACAGTCTGAAATCTCTTCCCTTTCAAAGACGATTTTACTTTTGGGAAAAGCCAGAAGTCACAGGGCATCAAATCTGGGCTGTAGAGAGACTAAGTAACCTGGGTGATTTGATGTTTTGCCAAAACCTGCACAAGGTGAGGTGCATGAGTGGGGACATTGTCATGGTGAAGCTGACAATCACCAGCTGCCCATAGCTGCAGAATTCTGAATCATCCAAAGAGTTTCTATGGAGGAATGTTCATGCTTAATGCAAAATTTGATGCAGATTCATTGCTCTACTCGCTCAGTCATTTTGAATGTGACAGCCACATAGTACACGTGCTCACTCAATGGCATCTACCACCCCTACTGACTAATATACACTGAAGTCGTCATTGTTCACACAGGTGCATTCCAGTCCACTCTCCTTGGCTGCCAAGTTACATCAATTTTGTGTAAACCATTCTCATTATATTAACAATGGCTGGACTTTTTCCAGACAGACCTTCATATATATTTATCTCAACTTTTATCAATTGATCCTTTAATGGACACTTACATTGTTCTCATGTCTCGACTATTATAAAGAATGCTGCTACAAACATAGGGTTGCAGATATATCTTCAACATGGTGGTTTTGTTTCCTTTGAATATATTTTCAGAAGTAATATTACTAAATCAGATGGTAGTTCCATTTTTAATTTTTTGAGGAACCTCCTTACTGTTTTCCACAG
Organism: Micronycteris hirsuta; assembly: GCA_004026765.1. Taxonomy (NCBI): domain Eukaryota; kingdom Metazoa; phylum Chordata; class Mammalia; order Chiroptera; family Phyllostomidae; genus Micronycteris; species Micronycteris hirsuta. Next base: position 25,368 of record PVJI01019436.1, on the reverse strand, counting down.
TAGCTGTACCAATTACATTTCCACCAATAGTGCATGAGGGTTCCCTTTTTCTCCACATCCTTGCCAATACTTGGTGTTTGTCGATTTATTGTTGACAGCCATTAAGACAGGTGTGAAGTGATATCTCATTGGGGTTCTGATTTAATGGATATGTTAGTCTGTAATGTGACTACTTTTGGCGGGAATTTTTTTTGGACGGTAGCATGGTCAAGAAGACATACTTATGTCAAGTACGTTACATATTTAGAGAGATTCAAAACACAAAATTTACAAAGAAATTCTAGTGGGTTCTTTAATTTCCCCATTTTATCTCTAAATTCCCTATAAATTCATGAATATAAATGTCACTGTAAATCAGAATCATTATACTATGATTGATTAATCCTAGGGGATTTCTTAAATTCCATTTATACAAGGTTAATAAGCTTTATTTTCTAATGGAAAGTGTCAGAATGGTCATTTATAGATTTAAAATATATCTTAATAATAGCTTAGTGAGTTGAGAGTTATGAGTCCTTTAAAATGATATCATTTGAAGAGTAGTTCAGATAGAATTTAGTGGAATGTGAAACTGTAGTTTTAAATTAATGAGTGTACCTAGTGAAAAGTTTTGTAGTGTTACAGAATATTAAAGGTCAGATGAAATAATGTAATTATCTTAATAGTTAGAACATCTTGCTTATTAATATGTCAATTATTTTGACAGTTTTTTTGGGTGGTGAAAGCAAGGGGTTCAGTCTTTTAGCATCCTTGTCATATCATTATATATCATGTACCATGCATTCGCACGCACAGCACCCATAATGAGCCATCCAATCAAAATGCACGCATCATCTGAGCTTCAAGTACATTTTGACTAAACACTTTAAAGCCACAATTATATGCCTAATATTGTATTGTAATTTAATCTTTCAGAACCTTGAAAGTCATTGCCTAAAAAGAAAAAACAACAGACATCTGGTGAATCAACTTTATCATGTAACAATAGTAGGAGTAGTACAGTAGTAGCACATAACAACTTAGTACAGAGTAAATGCATACAAGGAGCCAACACTGGTAACCATGGCAGGAAGTAGAGGAGAGTTATTGAGGCATACATTCTAGGAGGTGGGAAAGCAATGGACCTGTGTTTTAGTCTCCAAAATATCGGGGTCTTATGTGGACCTTGGGCAATTATGTGCCACCTCTCTCAGCTTTAGTTGAGTGAACTCTAAAAATAGAAGGTGATGACTAGATGATCTCTAAGGTCTTCTAGCTATAAAAATACAGTATTCTAAGGACAAATGCAGAAAACTTGAAAGATGGGGATGTTGCTCAGTGAGGAAAGGAGAAGCACAAAACCACAGAAGTGGGAAAAACTAGTTTTTTGTGTGCATGGGCAAGGTGTGTTGTGGAACAGTGAGGACTTTAAACAAGACTGCTTAACTACTGTGAAGATTCTGGGGGCAATAAATTTGGAAATGGGCAAGACAGAGTGCTAAGCCAAGTAGGGAGCAATAAGCAGGGACCAAAATGAAGGAAGAGATACTGTTTCCTATGCTCAGTTATCTGACTTGTCTTCATGCTCCCCATCTCACGCTAGAGTCTGTATGTCTTCATGGAACTTTATCACAACCCCTTCCCCAAATCTACACACCAAGTAAAGTAAGAAGTTATGGTTATAGATGCCGCATAAACCACCCTCTTTTGTGGGCCAGGAAGCCAAGAGCAGTTGCTGAAAAGATGGTAGTCAATCCAATCAGCTTCAGCAGGCCTGGCACAGAGGGCAAATGTCTCTCAAAGAAGGTTGTGGTGATGGGCTGCGCAGGAACATCCTGGGTTCAGAGAACATTTGGTGTCAGTACAAGGCTTGTGAACTTTGCTCCAGAAAGTCTACATTTCCTCCAGTTCTCTGAACATGACCCACTCTTGTCAACCTCTAGACTGTTAAACATAATATTCCCTCTGGTCATAACACTCATTCCCATTTCCTACTGGGGCCTTTCCTTAACTAATTCTGACTCATCCTTCAAGTCTCAGTTTTTACTTCATTTCCTCAGAGAGCTTTTCCTGTATCCCCAGGCTAAAACAGTCCCTCTTTTAACTTCTCAGCATGACTTCTTTATCACAGTTGTGCTTTTTGGATATCACCTGTTCTTTCAACCGCATGTTGAGCTCTGTGAAAGCACTATCATAGCCTTATCACAATAGTTGGTGCAGAGTAGGTACACAATAAGTATTTGTTGAGTTGAATAAATCTATGGTCCACTCAGCCCTCAATCCCTTCTCTGACAGGTACTAAAAGAATAACTTACACTGTCGGGGCTATTCTTTTTGACTTTACACTTAATAGAGGAATAACTCTGACCTTTTTTACCCTTATTCTCTACAATACATTTCACTCTATCATGCATGTGCCCTTCCTTCCAGCCAGGAAGACTTACTGGGGTTTTATTAGAAAAATAATACTGCATATATTGAAAATGAATTTTTAATCTAAATCTGCTCCATTTCATTCCAATCCTTTGCCACTGGACAGGGGATGCTGCTATATCCCACTTTCACTTCCTACCTCCTGTTGAGAATCACCAGGTTTAGAGATTTATTCATCAGGCATGTGCTCAATTCTTAATATGTGTAGAACTCACAGATAAAAAAGATCATATTTTTCCTAATAATCTATAATGAATGTGGCAGCTACAAATTTATCAAAGTTATAAATCTCTCACCTCTGCCCTAACTCATGCTAGTAAATTTTCATGGGTTGAATCACTTAGGTAAATGTATGTGAATATACTCATATAGAAGTTGTGTTCTTTTTGCAAATAATTGTTTTTAGAAGACAGAGATTTCAATTAATGAAATAAAATATAACCTACCACAGACTCTGGTTCAGACTGCCAGATTTCATCCTCTGGAATCTTCCTCATGGCATACAGGATCTGAAAAGAAGGAGTATCCTGCTGAATAATGAAAGTGACACCATATTTTTCCTAATCTGCTCTTTAAATAAAGGACTGAATCTTGATATATCCATTAAAAAAACCAGGGTAACAGCCAACATAGTCACTCAACCTTTAAAATGGTCCAAAAAGTCTTTCACTGATGGCATAAAAACCTCCAATCATTAGGTTCACCATAAATTTTACTTATGAAACATGATTTAATAGGAATGAGATCAGATGAATTGTCAGGAAATATGTAAATGAATTCTGCATCCTAATAGAAACACGTTTGGTTCTAAAACATTAGACCCAGGTTATTTTTCAAGGAGAGCCATAGTGATCTTTCGTCTTATGAGCTCTTTTCACCTTGGGTGACATGATAGATATTTTTGTTGTTACTTTTGGGTTAAGGTGTTCACTTCAACTGAGACTACTGTTAAAATTGTGTTTCATGTGTCTTCAAATGTAAGTTACTGGAGAGTTGGCCTCCATAATCTCAGACATGTTTGACCTGCTTGTCAGGTCCTTGAGTTCCTTATTTCTCCACAGCCCATGACCCCAGGTCCTACCTCTCGGGCTGCTCTCTCCCCAGCCTCTACAGCTCCCTCCATGTAGCCACTCCACTGTGTGGCAGTCTCTGTGCCTGCGAAATATATCCTGCCCACTGGCTGGCGTAGAACCCTTGAAACAAAAACAAAGTTAAAATGGTTAGTATCAGAGAACCAGAGAACCTTAAAGATCAAGGCTGGTTGGTTTCCTCAGATTCTAAACATCAGGAGTACATTGTGAATTTTGGAAAAATGTTCACAGGTTCCTCCAGCTCTTGCATGATCCTTGTCACAGACAAAATAGAATAAAAGCCAAAGTCCACTCCTGCACCAAAAGCTTACAAGTAAAGGTACTGACATCAATGGAGCATGTATTTGCTTCATCTACATGAAGTCATGTGTAGCTCCTTTGATGACTCACTAACTTCACAAGCCAACACATGGCCTAGTTCCCCATCTGGCTATTCTACCGATGAACTTAGCAAATCACTTTCTCTCATTGAATTTCCATGTAATTCCAAGGATATGAAGATAAAACTTTTTGCAGTATTTCAAATGTCATGAACCTTAAGGGTTGAGGAAAGCCCTGTGGGAAGGTAATCCTTGCTCAGGCTGGGAGTTACGTCACTAAGATATGCTGTGCTTAGTTACTATACTACAAATCGAAGCTAATGATATGTAGCCTGACACATGTCCCTGTGAAGGAATAAAGATGAAAAAGGGCATTACCATGTCACTACCAATGCCTTATGAGATGGGGTTTATCTTGCTTCTTTCATGTGGTCAAGGTCAGACCAGTGCAGGTGAGTGTTCTTTTCCTCCCCACATTCCATTGCCAAAAGGCAGTTTCCTGACACATCTTACAAGACTGAGCATGAAACTTGGCACTCCGCGGTCAGAAATATAATCACATCACAAACTGAAGACGGAAGTAATGCTCTGATTGGCTTTTCTCTGTTGAAAAGTTAAGTTTTGCATCCCCAAATCTGTTATATGAGGCAAGAGATCCTATCTACCTTTCTGATTCTTCATTTCATCCTCAATATCACCCAGAGCCCATCCATGCAGAACTTTTCCCCAGACATTCCATGAACTTGTAGAATTTTAAGTATTTGCTCATACAGTTTCATCCACCTAGAGTGTATTCCCCAATAGCCTTTCTCTGCCTTCTAAAATCTTCAGATATTATGGATATTATAGGCCTTTTCATATTTCTCTAGGTAAAGCTAGCCCATCCCTCCCTGCCTCCTCATGGTATTAGCATGCCCCTCTATTAGAATACTTACCATAGTGATTACAGTCCTTATAGCATTAGAGCAAAGTTTGATATTCTTTGTTTTTCCCCATTTCAATCCCAGCCCATCAATCCTTCACTGCAGAGAGGGCTTTTCTTAGTATCAAAGGTTTCAGCACAAGGCTTGGCAAATGGTTGGCATAGCCAATACATGCTGAGTGAAACAATTACTATTGACATATTCTACACTCACCATATCCAAAAATTAACACAATGATCAAGTAGTTAATAGGTGGATCCCTTTGGCCCAAGAATGTTCTCATAATCATCTATCATTTCATTACTATTTTGGATCTTCAGGAAGATAAAGCAAGTGTTAACCAAAGTCATTTTAATATTTTTGACCAGTTTTCATGGATAGATTGATTAGTCATTTACATTTATTCACACTCTCTTTTAATTATACACTCTCAATAGCCTTTTAGTCACTACTCTACATTTCTTATTTTCTTTAGATTGAGTTTTTGGCATTAAATTATTGTTTGGTTTAATGTTACTCTCATAGTCATAATAATTACTGCCATATCATTAATGCACACCTTGTTGCTGTCATCAAATACAATTAACTAAACACCAATGAGTCATATTTGGATGTGTAACACTGTGAATACTAAAATTTATTGAATTGTGCATTTTGAGTGGGTAAATTGTGTGGTATGTGAATTATATCTCAATAAAGATGCTAAATAATAACAGACTGATTAACACACTGATTATTGTCTATGATACACCATTTGTGTTTTCTCATGTACCTCCTAAGGAAAGTAAGGTTCAAAGAGGTAAAGTGACCTACCCAGGATGACAAAGTTGGTTATTTTTAGAATCAGGAGGGGAACCCAAGAGCCTTCACTGTCAGTCTAGAACTCATTTTGCTTTTATAATGTTGTACCCATGTTGGCACTTATACAGTTCTATTTGAAGAATACTTACTGAGCTTTAATCTCAGTATAAAGAAACTTCTTACAATGTAAGTGAACCCTCTGGCTATATAAATACCTATTATTAAGCTGCATTGATTGGTTATATTGATTGGGATTGGTTCTTCAAAGGAATTAAGAGTGAAATGCAGGACTTCCAGTTAAGATGATGGCATAGGTAAACATGGCTCACCTCCTTGCACAACCACATCAAAATTACAACTAAAATATAGAACAGCCATCACTCACAATCATCAGAAATCAAGCTGAACGGAAGTCTGACAACTACAGATTTAAAGAAACCACATCCATCTAGGCTGGTAGGAGGGGTGTAGCTGAAGAATGAGCTGGTCCCACATCCACATGTGGTGGATAAAAATTTGGGAGGGATATCTGAGGAGCAAGGAGTTCCAGCCTCACAGCAGGCCCCCAGCCCAGGATTCCAGTGCCAGGAAGATAAGTCCCCATAACTTCAACTGCAAAAATCAGTGGGGATTGAGTTGGTGGAAGAAACTTCTAGTAGAGTCCCAGGTGGTTCCCCTTAAAGAACCCACACATGGACCTACTCAGACTCACTCCCTCTGAGCTCCAGCACTGGGCTAGCAGTTTGAAAGGTACCAGTGGCATACAGAGGGATACTGAAGTGTCTGGCATCAAGGCAGGAGCTGGAGACAGGTTTCTTTCAGACAGTAGGGAAGACAGAGGCCATTGTCCATTTGCTGAGTCCTTTCTCCACAGAACCACAGAGCTGGCAGGCAGGTGCCATATCTGAGACTCTATCAATATGGCTAACAGTGTTTGTCCCACCCTGGAGATCTCCTGAGACTCAGTTACAGGCACACACAAACTGTTAACTGTGACTTTTCCATATTAATGGGTGGTCTTGGCTCATGCTTCACAACTTCTTAATTCTTATCAAACAAGCAACAGCTGGCCTCAGTGAGCCCCAAACTCTGTACCTCTTGCTAAGGAATTAAAGGACAGATAAAGAGATTCCCAGGCAAGAAAAAACTAAAGGATTTCATCATCACCAAACCTTTATTATATGAAATGTAAAAAGGACTTATTTAAGAAAAAGAATATCAAAATTGTGAACAATAAAGTGGTAAAAAATACCTATCTATCAACAATTGGATCTAAGAAACAAACTAAGCAAACAAGAAGAACAGAGACAGAATCATGGATAAGGAGAGGGTTTTGATGGTTGCCAGATGGGAGTGGGGTGTGGGGAATGGGTGAGGAGTTGACAAGATTAAGAAGTACAAATAGGTAATTACAGAATAGCCATGGGGATGTAAATTACAGTATAGGAAACGGAGTAGCCAAAGAACACATATGCATGACCCATGGACATGAACCATGATGTGGGGATTGCCTGAGGGAGTGAGGATGCTGGGTGGAGGGGGGTCAAAGGGGGAAAAATTGGGACAACTGTAATAGTATAATCAATAAGATATAATTTATAAAAAGAGTGAAAGGCCCCCCCATGATGCATAATTATGGTTTCTTTCATGAGATTCACAAGATACAAATGAAATTGGGCAGTTTTAAAAACACTTCCAAGAAACAGAAGAACTATATAAACCTATTTAGAGTTTGGATTCAACTTAGCACACTTTTACTCTACCTTCCATATTGAGTCAGGATCCCCGGGGGGAAGTAGGTCGTGTAGCAGCCTCCTGAGTACTGATCCTCACACCAGTTCTTCTCTTCGTAGTGCACTGGCTGCAAGGCAGAGTGAAAAAAGCTCAAAGGAAACTCAAAGGAAACTATCTACTCCAGAATAAATCAAACACATTCCAATAGGCTTCATATTAAAGAACCACTATATGTGTGAAATAGAGCTGTATTATCCTGATGATTTTAGAGATTTTTCTTTGGGCAGGTAAATATCCTTGGTAATAAACTTCTAAGAAACTCTGACTTCAGAAAGTTTTCTCAACTTGTTCACATATAACTTAGGTACTGTCCATAAGACACAATTGTCAAGTTCCATTTTTAAATTGGTCTTAACTATTAATAAGTTTTAGTGCCTAATGGTTTCAAGACAAGTTTTAAAAAGAATTTATGCTTCTGTAGCTGTTGCAGTAGGAAAAAGCAAAAAAAAAAGTCTGTCAAGGGAAAGGGATGATTGGATTTATGTTTTTGGTGGAATTGAGCTTTGCTGAAGGAAGCTAGACAGACAAATTAATATTTTCATGGAATGTAGGCAATTCTGTTGGTGATATTTGTAAACAATTATTAGTATAAAATATGTTTTTGCTATTAACAGGGAAAACATTAGATGATATTTTGCAAAGCTCAAGCTTTTTATTAATATAACTAAACATATGCATTATCATTAAGCATGATTTTAAAAAGATAAAATCAACATGACAAGTTTTAAGAAAAATTTGTATTTTAGAGGAGAGCAGTGGGGGAAAATGGGGACAACTGTAACTGAACAACAATAAAAAAATAAAGTAAAAAAATAGATTTTGATAAAATGTTTTGTTTAAAATTTTTGCAGTCTGGTCAATAATGTTGTAATAACTGTATGGTGCCAGTTGGGTGCTGGAGGTGTCAGAGAGAGCACTTTGAGAAGTATATGGTTGTCTGACCACCATGCTGTGCACTTGAGATGACTACAAAGTAATGTTGGATGTAGGCTGTAATTGGAAAAAATATTTAAAATAAAATAAAATAAAATGGAAAATTCCAGAAATAAAAAAATTGCAGTCACATAGAACTTTGGGTACTCATTTGTAATACCTCCTATTTACAAAGCACTAGGCACTGCCTAAGGGGTATAAGTTGCTCTAGGCCTCTCATGGTGTTCCTATGTCTGATGGCCAGCCTTCTTCTATCTCTGCATCAGATGGTGACAAGCACCTCATGAGCACCCTTATTTGGTTGTTTCCTGCCAATTAGAATAAAGGGTGGACTTCATCTTTCACCTTTCCAGGACTTGCTTCCTTCTGTGAAATAGACAACAAAGCAAGAATAAAGCAAGTTCCCCTCTTTATGCCAAGAGCAAACAAGGACAGGAACAACTCATTTTTATCATCAGCAACTAATCATTCATTTTCTTCATAGAAAACCATACTTTTCCAAATCCAAAATGATCAACTTCTTTGGAAATCTGAGAGCAATTGCTTTCCTCTCCAACTAAGGTTTAACAAACAACTACCTAACAGGTTGATAGAATAATTTTAATATCAAATTGTGTAAACCTGGGAGTGCCTCAGAATATAACTTCAAAAAAATTGGAATATCTACCAGGGTCAACTCTCTTGAACAGTGTTTGTAAACAGAAAACCCAGTAATTCTAAACAGATGTGAAATAATTATATATATACATATATATCTATGGTCTTGCTACTTCACTCACACCACCATTGAGCTTAGAGTCTGTGCTCATACTTAAATTTGCTAAATAGTATATAAAAGCAAAAAATGAAACAAAACACATTCCTCATTATTATGTTTTTACCTAAATGAATCAATTAATTATTCTCATTCATTTGCTGAGAAAGAACTCCCAAAATCCTTAAGAACCCATGTTTCACCTATATCAGGTACAGGGAAAAAATGCTTTAAAAATGAACAAAAATGAAAAATTCAAATGTCTCAACAACTTGACTAGAAGGAAGCAAGTCACTGCAAAGTTGAACACAGTTAGTGTTAGAATAATAAGATTAAGCCATGTAGATGCTCAGCTAGGTCATGGTGTACACTGAAGAAATTTGTATTTAAGAGGCTTAACAAGCTAAACATTCTTAGCCTCCTCATTAGATTTTTCTCATACTTTAACCACTCATCTGTCATTAGTTTCCATTGCCTTCAAATGCTTCATGGATAACTGGATTTAATAATGGCTTTCAAAAGATGATTTAATCCATGTCAAAACATTAAAAACCCAGCAGTCTAGTAAATGTAGTAAGAACACTGACCTACTGGTTTAAATATTGATGAGGGAGGCAGTTATGGCTACTAGTTATGAGTACATTGGACCTTCTGACTGTTATCAGAATACCTTTCCCAGTGCCTTCCTACACTACTGCATTCCACCTTTGACCACCTGCAGAGTGCTACTAGTTTAACTTGAAGATCAGTTTCCTCAGGCTACTTTCAAAGTTTTCTAGAAAACCCTGCCAAAGGGTCTCACCTTGAGTCAATTGGTATGTCTTTTCTTGTAACTCCTAATGTTCAAGGCAAAGAGAGATGTGCAGAAGAGAGATGTGCAGAAGAGACTATTTTTACCCGTGAGAAAGTGAGGGGTGGGGTGGGTGTTAGGAAATACTTATATGCTAGTTTATGTATATAAGTGAGACTCTGATGTCTTTATAAGATCAGCAGAGAAAGAAAAAAGCTCTTTTCATCCATATCCTGGCTGTTATGATGTAGGATCTCACTAGGGATAGCAGAAGTACCCCTCTTCTGCCCCTTGACAAAGCTGGGAGCAGAGTAGCCCAATGCTCTGTTCCAGGAAGGGCTTTGATCTCAGGGACAAGCGTAGCACCACCTAAATCACAGCAGTGTTACAGGGTTCCTGAGCTTCCACCAGCACACCCAGGGTCCATACTCTTTGGGCCAACTTATACGTTGTTCAGTCCTGTACAGACCCATCCACGAATGTCCAGGGAAAACATGAGCTTTAGGGCTCTACTTATGAACCTATCCCTGCTAGCCCCTTGAAGACAAAGCAAGATCTCTATCCTTCAGGAAAAGGTTGGGAAGCAGCCTTACCTGCAAAGCTTCTTGGGAGCCCAAAACTTTTGCATAGAGCTCGCAAAGTTTGTTCAATCTATTGGGAGGCAAAAGTGAAAATGAAGAAAGTGAAAGAAAACAGAAAGAGGCATTCATCTCCACATTGACGACCATTGGAAGCTATTGGAAGCCATTGCTTCCACTTGACATTTCAATTTAATTTTTCAAAACGAGGCACTTTGTTCTATTTCAAATATTTTAAATCTATGTCACAAATAGTACTAAAGAAAATAAAGTGAGGCACTGCCTAAATCACTGGGAGCACATAGTAATTTGTTCATTCATTCTAAAAAGCATTGTGGCCCTGGCTGGTGTAGCTGAGGGGATTGAGTGCAAGTCTGTGAACCAAAGTGTCACTGATTCAATTCCCAGTCATGGCACATGTCTGGGTTGTTTGCCAGGTCCCCAGTAGGGGGCGCATGAGACGAAACCACACATTGATGTTTCTCTCCCTCTCTCCAACTCTTCACTTCTGTCTAAAAATAAATAAATAAAATCTATACAAAAATAAATAAAAAGCATTGTGTACCTCTTAAGTGTCAGTCAATCTGCTAAACGCTGGGAAGACCCAGATATAATTCTTACTCACTCCCTTCCTGTTCCACTGCAAAGCAATGGACAGAGTGGAAAAAAAGGGAGCAGGAATAGCTTTAAATTCTGCTTCTGCCTCTTATGTAATACAAGCTTTTGAGCAGGTTACTTAAGCTCTCAGAGCTTTAGTTTTATTAACAAACTCACACTATTTTTTTTTGTTAATGATGTAAAACAGTGTGATCCCAGGAGCAGCATCACCCAGGAACTTGTTAGAAATGCACTCTTCCCCAGGTAAATTTTCAGCTCCTGGAGTGTATCTATTTTAGTATTCTAAGGTGGTATGTGTATTATGTAGTATCCATAACTTCTTGCATGGTATTTATGTACAATAAACTCAATAAATATTAATTTGAATACTTGGTTCTTAAGTTATAAGTACTATGCCTTTATACAAGACCTTTATAAATAACACAACACACATGTAGCATTGGAAACACACATATTATTAGGCAGTAGTTAATTTAAAAGGTTAAGTAAGATTGCAAGGCAGTCAAGTAGGCAGAAAAGAATTTAAAAAGCAGGAAAAGAAGAGAGGAAAGGGAAAGGGTTGGAAAGAGGCTAGAGGTATAGGAAGGAAGGAAGAAAAGACGGGAGGGAAGGAAGGGGGAAGAAAGAAGAGACACTTTCTTACCTTTCTTCTTTGCTAAGACGTGCCAGTTTTCTGGCTTTGTGGGCAAGGATGAATCTAAAACATGCAAATGAGAATAAAAGAGGGGACTTAATTGCTGCTTTCATCTTGGCCTCATTTCTATAGCTACATATGTGTCTAGTGTACAAGTTAAAAATAAACCAGAAGAAACAAATTACACAGTAGTTATTTTATTTTCCATGTTTTACTATTTACATGTTACATTCCTGACACTGAAATACACCTTCTAGCTTTAGGGATTCAATGAACTAAAGATAGATCACTGGCCATGATTTCTGCCTAGGGTAAATACTATGACTGACCTACTTCCCCCTACATGGCTGGTAGTTGCCAGGAATGAGCCCTGGGTCTTAAATGCCCAATTAAGGCATGTCTAAGCCTTTCCAATTTCATCCAACCCTTGACCTTTGGTTCTATGTACACAATGGTGTCTCTCTAGTGCCCAGCCTTTTAGAATCTGCCTCCATTTGTAGCCCTATGATTGTGTTCAACCTTACAACAACTGGCTTTGATATCTCACCTCTGACCCTTGGCTCTGTCTGAAATAAACTCATACATATTCTAGAGCCCATATTAATTTTGAGTGTTCCAAGTGACTACCTCTCTAGGCCAGGTTCTGTCCCCCAACATGTCCTCCATCTGTGTTCACCTTCCTTGCCAAGCTGAGGACTGGGCTGGTCTTGGCTCCTCTCTAGTGGGACTTGGAAAATCTCAGAATCCCACATAAATACCATTGATATTCACATAAGCTTCCACAAGACCCTCTTAGTAAAGCATCCTAAGTCAGGTCTTTATATCATGCTTTCATGAAAGATACCTTACCAAAATATATCAACTCCCTAGCATTAAACATGAAGAAAATTAATATAACAAATTTAAAAATGCTGGTCTAATTTCTTTCTAAATATTCATTCATTGGAAAACACTATTTAAAAATAATTTTTCTACTGCAGGATTGGGAGAATAATGCCATTATGTAAAATATTATTTTTAATAGTTTGGGGCACATTATTAATAGTATGGGAATATACTGTCAATGCCAAATAGCATTCACACCACCATAACTATGCCTCACCCAATTATGGCGGGATAGTTGCCATCAGGTTTGGTATCATCCAATGTATAAGCAACTGGAGCTTCTTCTTCTTCAATAATCATGGTTCCACAGTAATCTTTGAGAATAAAAAAATTAAAGAAGATATTCATCATCCTATCAAGCTACCCATAGCAGTTCCAAAGAGCACACATTTTTCAACTTCAGAAAGCCAAAGGCTGAATATAAGATATTATACTCGCAATATATGAAGGCAAACCAAACTGATGTAAAAGGAAGGCTAAGTAGTCTATATTTTGTGGAAAATATCAAACTTTAGACTCCTTTCTGCAAAGAATAAAACAATAGGATATTATGAATTAGTCCAGGCCACCATGTAATGAAATCTTTTTTTCTTTGTCATCAGTACTCATGTCTTCTATTTTCTCTTCCATAAGAAATCAGATAAAATCAAAGATGTTTAAAAGAAAGACTAGTACATTACTGTAAAGCAGAAGAAACTGAACATTCACATTCTATGAGGAGCCACTTACTCTATATTAACTAGTTTTTGATTATCTGGAGACAGGGCAGAGAGAATATGGATAATTAAAATTTACAGAGTTCCAAACTCTCATTTCAAACATGACCTCCAGAACAACTTGGAAAACAATTTCAGCTCATTCTGGACAAAGGCCTTGTCTCATTCTCCTACCTGAACAAAATATATGCAATTTCAACAAAAAACTGTAACAAAACAATCGTGTAAATGTCAGGGTAGAATTTGAAATGTTATAATAATATCTTGCTATAGTGCATCCTTCCCCCTGCTCCATCATTTACTTGCAAATAGAGATTATTTGAACAAAATTATAGTGGAAGACTCTGGAACAAATGTTGCATAGAAAATCCAATAAAAGGATTTCAAAATGAGGAAGAAAAAACAGAGAAAGAACTTTGAGGGTATGCATTGCCCTAACCTGCATATGAGCAGACACACCCGTAGGCCTTTTTACCTGCAGTTGCTTCTCTTTGTCTCCTCCCACATTCCTTCCCACTGTGCATCCATGATAGTCAATGTCTCAGTCAGCCACTGCGTTGAGGGGCATTTGTATACCCCTCAGGCATGCTGAGGCAGGAAAAAACATTGAGAAAAACTCAAAAGTGGGACGGAGAAATGTTTAAAATACATCCAGGAACTCAAGAAGATATACGAATAAAAGAGAAATAGCTAAGGAATCACCTGTTATAAGATATAAAGAGAGAAAGTCAGGACAGGATGTGATAAGAGAAAAGAACAAGTGCACACTGATCACATGGGGGTCAGCTGGATGGGATGGGTTGATAACAGAGGATGCCTGGCTGTCTGGGGTGGAGGCCCTGCTTTCTGGGTAGAGGGACTCTTCATCATTTCTTCCCTAGTGTAAAGCTGCCCTCTGAACCATGCATGTGCACGGGGCAGAAGAGAATGAACACGGGGCAAAGGAAATAGTCATGTTTAAGCTAGGACAAACCATGCAGTAACAGTGTATGTAGGAAGCTCAGAAGCCTCATGCATGCAAGGGGACTTCCTGTTAGCTTGGTCCAGCCTCACTCTATAAAAGGAAAGAGCATTATGCTAAGTGAATAAGCCAGGTGGTGAAAGACAAATACCATACTATCTCACCTTTAATAGGAACCTAATCAACAAAACAAACAAACAAGCAAAATACAACCAAAGCTGAAATTGAGAGCAGGCTGAAGGTGACCAGAGGGGAGAGGGGAGGGAATTTTAGGGGAAAAGGATGAAGGGTTTGCAGGACCAATTATAGAGGACACATGGACAATAATGGGGCGGGGGGAGGCGGGGGGGGCTGGAGGGTTTGGCTGGTGGGGAGGCAGAAAACTGTACTTGAAAAATTAAAAAACAAATTAAAAACATAAAAGGAAAGAAAAAGGCATTCAAGAATATCCAGGCATTTAACGAATCCTTTACGAAGAGTAACACAATGGCAAAAACAGTAAGAAAAAACAAACAAGAAGGAACTCTTAGGAAAAAAAGACAAGGAGTACAAGAAATTTCCCCAAAAGTGGCAAGTAACATCCTCAGGGAGAAAAGAGATGTTGTAGCCATGGGAGGTGATAAAGAGAAATATTCAGAATAAAATAATTTAATGGAGGCTTTTAGAGTGTGGGAGTATAGAAGTTCTGAGCAAATGATCATTCATCTGGAAGAATAACTGAAGTTTACCAAGGACAAAATTATAGCAAAAATAATGAAGAGAAAATGCCTTATAAGGTATGAAACACAGAAGGCCACAGTGATTAAAATAGTACAGTACTATCATAGGACTAGTTAATATAATATTTTTACATACAAAGTGGGATGTACACACCTGGATTGCATATCTAGATAATGGAGGAAGATACTGGAAATTCTTATTTTTTAATTTCAGCTTTTAAAAAAACATACTTTGTATATTTTATAATTATAAAATGCATTTTCAGAGGTCCATGTGTATAATTTAGAAATGAATATATTCAGTGGTAATTGGTATTTAAAATATATTTATGTATAGGGCTATAAAATATTACCTGTTATAGTAATATTTAGCATTTTCTGGGATAATCTACAAGCAATCAAGAACTGGCTAAGGCTGTCTGTATCAAAATGCGAAAAGTAACCTTATCTTTAATAACCAAACCATACTTCACTTAGAAAACAACAACAAAAAAGCAAACAAATAAACAAAACTCTTGAATAATTGGCTGCTGAGTAACCAATATGTGCTAGTCATTGTGCTAGTGTTGTTTGGGCTGCAAAATTCACCCCCTTTTATCTGGTTAGCTCAATACTCCCTGAGCTTTTGTGTTACTCACTAATCACAGTGTCTTCAGCAGTGGCATTGACAGTCTGACACAAAGTAAAGACCCTATTAAAAAATCAAATTTATCATAGCCCTGGCTGGTGTAGCTCAGTGGATTGAGCGCGGGCTGGGAACCAAAGGGTCCCGGTTCGATTCCCAGTCAGGGCACATGCCTAGGTTGCAGGCCAGGTCCCCGTGAGGGTCATGTGAGAGGCAACCATACATTGCTGTTTCTCTCCCTCTCTGTCTCCCTCCCTTGCCCTCTCTCTAAAAATAAATAAAAATAAAATCTAAAAAAAATCAACTTTATCATATTTCATTCTCTTATAAAATCCTTCAAGATGTTATCAAATTGCTTATCCATGTAACAGGAATCATCCTGGATGTGAGTTTCTTCCCCGTGTTTCCACAATAGCCTAGGTAACACTGATACTGAACTCAATACATTGTCATGCAATTATCAATTTACATGACTGTCTCCCTCTGGAGTCTGGATTTTCTGGGCAAGGAAACATGACTTTGAATTCTCAATGCCTAGCATGGCACCTGTCATACAGTAAGTGTTTGATATATGTCAGTTGAAGAAATACATTAATGTAGTAACTTAAAAAGAAATTGAAAGTGCTTTTGTGAGGCTTTCATGTCCACAATCACTTTTTAAAGTGTAATTCAAACCTCATTACCAACCGTGACTAAGTTATACCAAGCCTCTTCTTAAGCATGGAAAATTTGAGTTTTCTTTTTGATACTACTACCTAACAATGAACTTTCCCAGCACATAGCAGGCCTGAGATGGAGGTTTGAAGACATGAATTGAAAGTTATGATTGTCTCCCTAAATAAAGGTATTCAAGTCATAAGACGAAAACCTCTATCCCATGGTCCTGAACCCTATCAACTTGCTATCAGCCAGCTATCTAAAATGGGACACCTGGATTGTAAGAGGAAGCAACTTAGCAGCAGTATGCTCTTCACAGTGGGTCATTACACATTGTCCTTTACACAAGGTGGATTATTTGCTTAACTGATTCACCAATTCAATAGTAGTTCTAAATAGGATTTCTCACAAATGTGGAGAATTAGGAGGCTATGATGTGGCTGGAAAAAAGGATACATACAGGAAGAACTGACCTAACATAAAATTGTGAAACTTTCCCCCTTTGTCTTCTCCCTTTTCTGCAGTCTAGTTCCTCATTTCAGTCCCTTTACTCTCCTTTACTCTCAGTCCCAGGTACTAACTGTTCATACCATGACCTCCTCTTAGAAGAAAAGTAGATGTGATAAGTGTAAATGTGATAGGATTCTAACATTGTGCTATTCAATACAGTAGCTACTAGTTAGTTGCATGTGGCTATTTACATTTGAATTTAAAACAATTCAAGTGAAATAAAATAGAAACATAAAATTCCTCAATCTTATTAGCTACATTTCAAGTATTCAACACCCACATGTGGTTAGTGGGTACTATATTAAACAGAGCAGTTCTAGAACATTTCCATCATTCCAGAATCTAGCACATTAGTGAGCATTCCTGTAATGTTGTGCCCAGTACAGTAGCACACTTGCTGAATATATATAAATGAATAAATTGATTTAATTTAATTTAACAGAATCTTGACACAAGTGAGAACTTGCCTGGAAATTTTCAGAACCCCCACCATTCTGAATAGTTCTGTAAACTCATACTTTTATTTTTTATTTTTTAATTACATTTTATATCCAAGATTATTTTGTATTAGTTTCAGGTGTACACCATAGTGATTAAATAATCATATTACTTTATAAAATGTCCCCCTGATATTTCAAGTACCCACCTGGCACCATACATTAAATCCATATTTTTAAAAAGTATATTATAGGCGCCAGGGGTGCATACCTTGGTGGCAGGCTGTGGGATGCTAAAACTCTGCACCACACAGGTTCTGGACTGCACCCCTTTTCTTGCTCTGAGATTAGTGCAAACACACAGGCCAGAATGCTCTGGTCTGGGGACGCAAACAGCTTTGGGCACTAGGCCCCACAGACAGAAGCCCTGCACAAAGCAGTCATCAGCGGCTACAGGCCCAGGAGTGGGAAGAAGCTGCATCAAGGAAATGGTGGCCCCAGAAACCTACACTCCAGGAAAGGAGCCTGAGGTCAGAGAGCTATTTGTCCGACAGCCTTGAACCCCAGAAGGACAGGTGAGACATTAAAACCTGGAGTTGTGAAGAGAATAGAGTTGGACTCAGATAAGGGTAAGCCCAAAAAACAGAGACAGTGACACAAAATTAACTTTGCTGCTCCAGACAACTTGATATATCAATTTAAGAAACAGAGGCTAGCAAGAAGAGTCTCACAAACAATGGGAAGGCAAAGAAACAATCCCCAAATGAAAGGAAAGGAGGAAGCCCCAAAAGAATGATAAATGAAACAGAGGCAAGCCAACTATTAGATATTGAGTTCAAAGCAATGGTTATCAGGAAGCTCAAGAAGCTCAAGAAGCTCGATGAACTCACAGAAAATTACCGGAAACTACAGGGAAACTATAATGAACTAACTGAAAACTATGTCAACATGAAAAAGGAAATAGAAACTTTCCAAAAGGGCCAAGAGGAAATGAAGAATACAATATCTAAACTGAAGACCACAATAGAAGGAATCAAAAGCAGTCTTGATGAGGCAGAGGATTTGATCAGCGATCTGGAGGACAAGGCAGAAAAAAACACCCAAAAAGAGCAAGAACAGGAAAAGAGGCTCAGAAAGAATGAAAAAGTATTAAGGGAAATGCAGGACAACATGAAACGTAATAATATTTGTATAATAGGGATACCAGAAGGAGAAGAAGAGGAGCAAGGAATTGAAAACCCGGTTGAAAAGTAACGATGGAAAACTTCCATAATCTGATGAGAGAAAAAGCCACACAAATCCAGGAAATACAGAGAGTCCCAATCAAAAGGAACCTGAACAGGCCCACTTCAAGACACATCATCATTAAAATGGCAAAATTCCAAGACAAAGAGAGAATCTTAAAGGCAGCAAGGCAGAAAAAGAAAGTAACATACAAGGGAGCCCCGATAAGTTTAGCAGCTGACTTCTCAATGGAAACACTCCAAGCCAGAAGAGAAAGGCAAGAAATATTCCAAGTAATGAGAACCAGAGGCCTGCAACCGAGACTACTCTACCTACCAAGGCTCTCAATCAAGATAGATGGCCAAATAAGGAGCTTCCCAGACAAAAGAAGTCTAAAAAATACACCTCCACCAAAACAGCTCTGCAAGAGATGCTAAAGGGACTGATTTAAGGAAAGGAAGGGAAAGAGAGAGAGGAACACAGGTACAAAAAATGGGAATGAATAAGTACCTATCAATAATAACCTTAAACATAAATGGATTAAATGCTCCAATTAAAAACATAAAATAGTGGAATGGATAAGAAAGCATGATACACACATATGCTGCCTACAAGAGACCCACCTCAGGACAAAAGACTTACACAGAGTGAAAGTAAAGGGCTGGAAACAAGTTTTCCAAGCAAACGGACAAGAAAAAAGAGCTGGGGTACCAATACTCATATAAGACAAAATAGACTTCAAAAAAAGGGCCATAAAGAGAGATCCATAAGGACACTTCATAATACTCAAGGAAAGAATCCACAAAGAAGACATAAACATTGTAAATATATATGCACCCAACATAGGAGCACGCAAATACATAAAGAAAATCTTGAAGGACTTCAAGAAAGATATTGATAGCAAAACAATTTTAGTAGGGGACTTCAACACCCCACTGTAAAAATGGACAGATCTTCCAAGCAAAATATCAACAAAGATATTGTGGCATTGAACAATGCCCTAGAAGAAATGGACTTAACTGATATATATAGAGCCTCTTACCCCAAAGAAGCTAAATACACATTTTTTCAAATGCACATGGAACATTTTCAAAAATAGACCATATGATAGGACACAAAACAAGCCTCAACAAATTCAAGAAAATTGAAATCATACCAAGTATTTTCTTCGACCACAAGTGACTGAAATTAGAAACCAATCCAAAGGAAAAACCCCAAAACACTCATGGAGATTGAATAGCATGCTACTAAACAATGAATGGGTCAAGGACGAGATTAGGGAAGAAATCAAAAAGTTCCTTGAAACAAATGAAAATTATCTTACAACAACCCAAAAGTTACGGGACACAGCAAAGGCAGTCCTGAGTGGGAAGTTCATAGCAATACAGGCCCGCCTAAAAAAATAGAAACAGTTCACGCAAACAACCTGACCCTATGCCTACAAGAACTCGAGGAACAACAACAAAGACAACCCAGAGCAAGTAGAAGGAAGGAAATAACCAAGATCAGGGCAGAATTAAATGACATAGAGATGAAAGAGATGAAAAGCATAATTCTAAGAAACAATGAATCCAGGAGCTGGTTCTTTGAAAAGATAAACAAAATCGACAAGTCTTTAAGCAGGCTCATCAAGATAAAAAGAGAGAGGACCCAAATAAACACAATCAGAAATGAAAGAGGAGATATTACAACTGACTCCACAGGAATACAAAGGATTGTAAGACACTACCATGAAGAACTGTATGCCAAAAAATATGAAAACCTAGGAGAAATGGACAAATTTTTAGAAAAATATAGTCTTCCAAAACTCAGTAAAGAAGAAGCAGAAAGCCTGTACCGACCAATAACAGTGGATAAAATTGAAGCAGTAATCAAAAAACTCCCGACAGGCCCTGGCTGGTGTAGCTCAGTGGATTGAGCGCGGGCTGGGAACCAAGCGGTCCTGGTTCGATTCCCAGTCAGGGCACATGCCTGGGTTGCAGGCCAGGTCCCCGTGAGGGCCATGTGAGAGGCAACCATACATTGCTGTTTCTCTCCCTCTCTTTCTCCCTCCCTTCCCCTCTCTCTCTAAAAATAAATAAAAATAAAATCTTAAAAAAAAAAAAAAAAAAACTCCCGACACACAAAAGCCCTGGACCAGATGGTTTCACAGGAGAATTCTACAGAGCATTTAAGGAAGAACACCTAACTTTCACAGACTATTCCAAAAAATACAAAGCAATGGAAGACTCCCAAACTCTTTTTATGAAGCCAGGATCATCCTAATCCCCAAACCAGAAAAAGACACAACAAAGAAAGAAAACTTCAGGCCAATATCACTGATGAACATTGACGCTAAAATCCTCAACAAAATATTAGCAAACTGCATCCAGCAATACATTAAAAAGATCATAGACCATGACCATGTGGGATTCATCTCAGGGATGCAAGGATGGTACAATATTCACAAAACAATAAACGTAATACATCACATAAACAAAAGCAAAGACAAAAATCACATGATCATATCAATAGATGCAGAAAAAGCATTCGATAAGGTACAGCATCCATTTATGATAAAAACACTTAGCAAAGTGGGAATAGAGGGAGCATTCCTCAACATAATAAAGGCCATATCTGAGAAACCTATAGCCAACATTATACTCAATGGATAAAAACTAAAATCTTTCCCACTAAGATCAGGAACAAGACAAGTTTGCCCACTATCACCACTTCTATTCAACATAGTACTAAAAGTTTTAGCCACAGCAATCAGAGAAGAAAAGTAAATAAAAGGCATCCAAATCGGAAAGGAAGAAACAAAACTGTCATTCTTTGCAGATGACATGATAGTGTACTTAGGAATCCTATAGACTCCGTCAAAAAAAGTACTCGATCTAATAATTGAATTTGGCAAAACAGCAGGATACAAAGTCAATATGCAGAAATCAAAGACATTTTTTTATACCAACAGTGAAACAGCAGAAACAGAAATCAAGAAAAAAATCCCATTTGATATAGCAACAAGAAAAATAAAATACATGGGAATAAACCTAACCAAGGAGGTAAAAGACCTGTACTCAGAAAACTACAAAACACTGAAGAAAGAAATCATGGAAGACACAAACAAATGGAAATATATACCATGCCCATGGATTGGAAGAAGAAACATCATCAAAATATCCATACTACCTAAAGCAATTTATAGATTCAATGAAATCCCTATCAAAGTACCAATGGCATATTTCACAGATATAGAACAAACACTTCAAAAATTTATATAGAACCATAAATGACCCCGAATATCAGCTGCAATTTTGAGAAAGAAGAGCAAAGCAGGAGGAATCACAATTCCTGATATCAAACTGAATTACAAGGCCACTGTAATCAAAACAGCTTGGTACTGGCATAAAAACAGACAGATAGACGAATAGAACAGAATAGAGAGCCCAGAAATAAACCCAAGTCCCTATGGGCAATTAATCTTTGACAAAGGAGGCAGAAGCATAAAATGGAATAAAAATAGCCTTTTCAACAAATGGGAAATTCGGATGGCTACATGCAGAAAAATGAAACTCGAGCACCAACTTACACCATACACAAAAATAAATTCAAGGTTGATAAAAGACTTAAATGTAAGTCGTGACACCATAAAAGTTCTAGAGGAAAACATCGGTAGAAAATCTCAGACATTCCGCACAGCAATATCTTCAATAATATGTCCCCTAGAGCAAGGGACATAAAAGAAAGAATAAACAAATGGGACCTTATCAAAATAAAGAGCTTCTGTGGGGCTAAAGAAAATAGTATTAAAATAAAAAGAGACCAACCATATGGGAAAACATATTTGCCAATGATACCTCAGACAAGGGTTTGATCTCCAAAATATATAAAGATCTCATATGACTCCACTCCAGGAAGACAAAAAACCCAATTAAAAAATGGGCAAAAGACATGAACAGACACTTCTCAAAAGAGGACATACAGAGGGCTCAGAGACAAATGAAAAGATGCTGAACATCATTAGCCATCAGAGAGATGCAAATTAAAACCACAATGAGCCCTGGCTTGTGTAGCTCAGTGAATTGAGTGTGGGCTGGGAACCAAAGGGTCCTGGTTCGATTCCCAGTCAGGGCACATGCCTAGGTTGCAGGCCAGGTTCCCGTGAGGGCCATGTGAGAGGCAAGCATACATTGCTGTTTGTCTCCCTCTCTGTCTCCCTCCCTTCCCTTCTCTCTAAAAATAAAAAAAAAATCTTAAAAACAAACAAACAAACAAAAAAAAAAACACCCCACAATGAGATACCACCTCACACCAGTCAGAATGGCCATCATCAACAAAGCAACAGATAGCTGTTGGAGGGGATGTGGAGAAAAGGGAACCCTACTGCACTGTTGCTGTGAATGCAGACTGGTGCAGCAACTGTGGAAAACAGTATGGGACTTCCTCAGAGAAATGAAAATGGAACTGCCTTTTGACCCAGCAATTCCACTACTGTGATAATACCCTAAGAGCCCTGAAACACCAATTCAAAAGAACCTAAGCATGCCAATGTTCATAGCAGCACAATTCACAATAGCCAAGTGCTGGAAATGACCTAAGTGCCCATCTACAAATGAGTAGATCAAGAAAGTATGGTACATTTACACAATGGAATTCTACGCAGCAGAGAGGAAGAAGGAGCTTCTACCCTTTTCAACAGTATGGATGGAACTGGAGAGCATTATGCTAAGTGAAGTACGCCAGGCAGTGAGGGACAAATACCATATGATTTCACCTTTAACTGGAACATAATCAATGAAAGCAAAAACCAAGCAAAACATAACCAGAGACATTGTAATTAAGAACAATCTAACAATAGCCAGGTGGAGTGGGGAGGGGACAATGGGGAGAAGGGTTTTCAGGAACCACTATAGAGGACACATGGACAGAACCAAGGGGGAGGAGGGAGGCAGGAAGGTAGGTGGAGTTGGAGGGGGTGGAGAGAGGGAAGGGGAGAGGATGCAGATAACTGTAACTGAACAACAATAAAGCAATTATTTATATATATATATATATATATATATATATATATATATATATATATAATAAAATGTTAATAACCTATTTTCACAAGATTTTGTGGGAGGATTAAATAAACTTGATATTGAATTATAAAAAGTTGGTCATATTCTAAGGGAAGATAATTCCATGAGTTTGTGCCAATACATTTTATTTGATAGAATTGTACTTAGAACCTGGACTAATGTTTTATGTCCAGCATTCTAATAAAAACAGTTACATTCAGACTTCCAGCCAAGATGGAGGCGTAGGTAGACACACTGTGCCTCCTCACACAACAAAAAGAGGAAAAACGACAATTTAAAAAACAAAAACAGCCAGATCTGATAGAAAACTGAACTGAGTGGAAGTCCAACAACCAAGGAGTTAAAGAAGACATGTTCATCCAGACCAGTAAGCGGGGAAGAGCCGGGTGGAGAGCACTGGCAAGACACGGTTTGTGGAGTGGTACCGGCAATGCTCCAGCTGCCCGGAGAGGTCCGTGGCAGGTGCGCCTGGCCAAAACACGGCAGGCGACTCGGCGAAACTGGGGCTGAGACTGGTGGACTGGGCAGTCCCTCATTCTCGCACAGATAAACCGGGAAGAAAAGATGGGGAGTGGAACAGACTGCGTGGCCCACCAATGCGGGGAAATAAAGCCTCAAACCACCAATTGAATATACCTGCGGGAGTTGAGGCGGCAGTGGGAGGAACTCCCGGCCTCACAGGAGAGTTCGTTGGGGAGACCCACAGGGACTTGGAACTGTGCAGGCCCGTCCACTCACCCCAGAGCCAGCAAAGAAGGGCCCAACTTGCTTGTGGGTAGCTGAGAAAGTGTAGAGAACAGAGCAAGTGCCATTGTTCTCTCAGGCCCCGCACCCACAGGCAGCGTCACAACATGACAACATGGATTACCCCGCCCCCACAGACAGAGTCACAACACAATGATGTGGGTTGCCCCACCCCAGTGAACACCTAAGGCTCTGCCCCCTTAGAGTAACAGGCACACTGAGAAAAAAAATGCCCAAATAAAAGAACACATCAAAGCTCCAGAAAAAAATACAACTAAGTGACGAAGAGATAGCCAACCTATCAGATGCACAGTTCAAAGCACTGGTAATCAGGATGCTCACAGGATTCAAAGAAAGATTGTTGCAATTACTTGAACAAATGAAGGATAATATAAAGGAAATGAGGGGAAATGTGCAGGGAACCAATAGGGATGAGAAGGAAACTGGGACTCAAATCAACGGAGTGGACCAGCAGAAACAAAAGAACATCCAATCAGAAAAGAATGAAGAAACAAGAATTCAAAAAACTGAGAAGAGGCTTAGGGACCTCAAGGACATCTTTAAACATCTCAACATCCGAATCATAGGGGTGCCAGAAGGAGAAGAGGAAGACCAAGGGATTGAACACTTATTTGAACAAATAATGAAGGAGAACTTCCCCAAGCTGGTGAAGGAAATAGATTTTCAGGAAGTCCAGGAAGCTCAGAGAGTCCCAAAGAAGTTGGACCCAAAGAGGAACACACCAAGACACATCATAATTACATTACCCAAGATTAAAAATAAGGAGAGATTCTTAGAAGCAGCAAGAGAAAAGGAGACAGTTACCTACAAAGGAATTCCCATAAGACTGTCAGCTGATTTCTCAAAAGAGACCTTTCAGGCAAGAAGTGGCTGGAGAGAATTATTCCAAGTCATGAAAGGCAAGGACCTACATCCAAGAATACTCTCTCCAGAAAAGCTGTCATTTAGAATGGAAGGGCAGATAAAGTGCTTCTCAGATAAGGTCAAGTTCAAGGAGTCCATCATCACCCAGCCTTTATTATATGAAATGTTAAAGGGATTTATATAAGGCACTGAGGGATATCAACAGGGGAGTGTTAGGGGGAGAGAGGAGGAAAAGGTGCAGAGAATAAGTAGCATAAATGGTAGGTAGAAAACAGATGGGGAGGTTAAGAA
>PVJI01019435.1:0-31297 GCA_004026765.1 Micronycteris hirsuta | reverse complement strand
GATGGTATATTAGTTTCTAATTGCTTAGTGGCCTGAGACAACTAAAATTTATTATCTTACAGTTCCAGAGTTCATAAGTACTGAATGGTTGTCACTAGACTAGAAATCAAGGTGTTCAGCAGGGCTGCATTTGTTCTGGAGGATGTAGTCAAGAATTTGTTTCTTTGCCTTTTTCAGGTGCCAGAGGTTGCCTGA
The DNA here is from genome assembly GCA_004026765.1 of Micronycteris hirsuta. Lineage (NCBI taxonomy): Eukaryota > Metazoa > Chordata > Mammalia > Chiroptera > Phyllostomidae > Micronycteris > Micronycteris hirsuta. The sequence goes on along the minus strand of PVJI01019435.1, from coordinate 31,102 downwards.
CTTCCTTGGCTCATTGTTCCTTGCTCCATCCTCAAAGCCAGAAGAGCAGCCTAATATCTCCAAATCTTGCTGACTCTGAATTTCCTGTCTCATTCTTTCTCTTCAATGAACTGTTATGAATATGTCGAGATAACTTGGACAATCTTATAATATTTATTAAACCTCAAGGTCAGCTGATTAACAATTATAATCCTATCTGCAACTTTAATTCTCCCTTGCAAGGTCACAACAAAACATTTCAAAGTTCCGTGTATTAGCATGTAGACATATTTGGGGGCTACTATTTTGCTCAACATATGTGGGTTTGCCCAGTCTTCTGGTGCCAGCCAGAAGTAGATTGCCAAAATTAATGCAGTCACTTTCAGGTGTGGTTCTTAAATATAATGGCAGAGGGCATCCTCCCAGTAAGCAGAACGTAAAGCAGTATATTGCATTGTCATTTAACATGACTATAAAAAGGGCCAGATGTATAGCTATTTAGTGTACACCTGTGAACATTGGATAATAATTTTGCCATGTGATCATGAATTTGAATATTACAAGATTAGAGAATTAGTAACAGCTTGATCAGAGAAAGAGATATGAGGATGAATTGTCATAGAATGAGAATGCTTGTGTCTAAACTAAATTATAAATTACTGTATCCTATGCAAAAGATACCATCAATAATTATGCCATTTTCTTACAGACATGTCAGTACTTTCTCAATGAATTCATATATAAAGTGATCATGGAAGCAGAGACAGAACTTACTCATGAACTCAATGAGGATTACTTCTCAACAGTCTGATTAGTTTAATGCAGTACTAAGTTTCCAACCAACGTAGAGGCTAACACTGAACTCTGAAATAATTATACTCTGCAGTGGCTGGGGGGACTGGTTTTGTAACTAATATCAAGTTGATTACAGTGGATCAGAATCTCAGGCCTATCCCAGAGACACTGATCCAACATCTGCACTTTAACAAACTCTCCATGCTACATGTACTTTCAGTCGGAGAACCAGTGATCCAGAGAATAGGCAATATCTACTAGTTTAAAAAAATACTGAAATAATTGACATTTAGGAGTAAGATACCATTTCATCACATAAATGGTATACATTAATTATATACTCTTTGGGATATATTGAATGATATAATTGATGGAAAACAAACAAAAATCAAACAAACAAGCACTGTTCAGAGAATACAGAAGTTCTAAGGTGCCAATATGTGGGATGATGATGATGATGATGGTGGTGGTGATAATGATATAGAAGTCCTTTCAAAATTAATTGTAAATACTAATCATGTGTAGAAATTGTTAGAATTCATCAGGCTAGATTAACAACCGAAGTTAGTAATTTTTAAAAAGCTTCAAATTAATACTCTGTCACTAGTCCAAAAACCATATTTTGAGTAGCAAGGATTATAATAATAAAGTGTGGATGCTGTTACTGATGACGACTTTAGTTAAGAAAATAAGAAAATCTAACTTTTTACACTAGATGAAATTTCTACTTTATTAGTATATTTTCTCATAATTCAAAAAGTAACTCATAATAAAATGTTTAAAAATTATTATCAATGATTTTAAAAACCAATTATGGAAATGCTATAATAATCAGCACATGTTAAACTCATGTCAGAAAATTACCATTCTAATAAACTGGGTTTATTCCATGGAAACAATAATGATCTTATCTTCACATTAATTAAGCACAATAGTTTACATAATTCAATACTGACAAGAAGTAACCATACAAAAAATAAGGAAAGGGCAAAGCTATAAATTTAATTTATCAATTCAAGTCTTGTTCTCATGTAAATGCTGTTACAATGTTGAACATTTTTAGCTTTGATATTTTATCCCAATGTTTTGATTTTTTTATCCTTATTTGCTCATTTTATTGAATATATATCTTTAGCTTCTGGAACTGAGAAGCAATAGAGTTATCATACTCTGTTGTTTGTATTACTGGAAATAGTCAATAATTTCTTACTTGGATGTCTCTTGTGAAAACAGTTCAATAACAAGTGTCAGGGACTGTTTGGAAAATGGCATCTCTGAGCAATGCTTCTTTACTTTGTAAAAGCTAAAATAGGTATATGATGGCCATGATAATCAGGACTCTAAGTGAGAGCAGAGTTTCAGTGAACCCATGAATTGACAATTTCAATGAGTTTTTTTCAAATTGTAATAAATAATACGCAGGCATGTACTACATTATAACAGAGAACTATTTCTTCAATCAATGAGTCAATTAATTAATAAATTGAAAATTTAACTAAACAAATTCTAAATCAGAATCTATATATGTCATAAACTCATTGGTTCAGAGTATTTGTCTAAAAGCCAAGAGAAAACAAAAACTTATAAAGGATGTTTTCCCACCATTTCTTTTTAAAGAGAAGGTTTACAAACATAAACATTTAGGTAGTAGTATCAGTCAGCTTGTCATTAATGTCACAGGGACAGAAAAAGGATGGAGAAATGAGAGATTCTAGGGGTCAAAATCATTGAAGACGAAGATCAAACTCATTGAACTGTTAAAAAGTAAACTCTGCTGGTTAAAAAATGTGAGGGATTGTGTGCAGGGGCATGTATATTTTAAATGAAGACATGCCTAGTTGAAAGTTCAGAAGTAGTAGTGTTTTCATTAATTTATTTATCATTGGAAGCCTAGTATATTCTATAGTTGGTGCTAATTGTGAGCTGTATGATGATTAATAAGATGTGGTCTCAGCTTTAAGGAGTAGGAATACTTATTCAGACATAATGATTTATACTATATTGTGGCAAGAGACAGAGGCAGGAATAAGCTGTAGCTGTGATGAGATTCACCATCTCTTTTAAAATTGAAGGAATTCAGTGTGGTTGCATATCGATGCATAAAATATTGGCTAAAATACATAAATATTGAGTATAACGTAGACAAGATTGTTTGGGACCGGATTCTAGAGATTATTTTCAATTTGTTGCCTTTTCATTTTTGTTCCAATTTATTTGCATAACAAAAGTTTGCAAAGTTTTTCTGAGATGATTATTTTTAAGTTGTGTTAAAAAATACATAACATAACATTTACCAAATTAACCAGTTTTAATGTAGTTTAGTTGTGTTATGTATATTCATGTTGTAAAAGAAATCTTCAGAACTTTTTTACCTTCTATAATTGAAACGGAAGAGCATCTCCCCTTTTCTCCACTTTCAGAGGCCCTGGTAACTGTCATTCCACACTGTGTTACCATGGGCTTGACTATTTTAGATACCTCATATAAGTCTGATGCCATTGTGTTCTTCTGTCACTGGCTTATTTCACTGAACATAATGTCCTTCTCTTTCACTTGCATTGTCAAAAAGTATGTGCTGTTCTTTAAAAGGCTGAGTAATATTCCATTGTATGTATTGAATTAGTCAAAACACCTGTTTAGTTTTTTCTGTGGAATAAAAGACACATTTTTCATTTTCATCAATATCTTTATTGATTTGGATATTTTGAATATGTCAGCTATCTCCCGCTACTGGCGTCTAGTGGGTAGAGGCCAGGGGTGCTGCTAAACACCTTGCAGTGCATAAGACAGCCCCACGGCAAAGTGTTATTTGGTCAAAATGTCAGTAGTACCAAGAAACTTTGCAAACTTCTTTTGACACATTTGATCAGTCACAGCACCTTCTCCATATACCACACAAATCTCATTTTTTTTTGTTTCAGTTGTTTTTACCTTTCTTGAAATAATAAAGCATAGTATGCCAAAATGTAGTGTATTTACTTCCATCTTCAATATAGAATGGGACACAAAAATTCACCAATTTTGATGATTTTTGAATGTGCAGTGATATGACAGCTATCACAATCCAAGAAAATTGTTTCAAATGAAGTTAGATACAACCTACCACTGAACAAAATTAAAAAAAAAAAGCTAAACAAAATGTTTGGCCAACCCAATATTTGAGGTCTGTCCAGGAAGTATCCAGCCACATAATACAAAACATCAAGACATTTATTGAAACAGATACAAGATACAAGGAACATTGTACACAGGACAGTGATGCCTCAGTGCCCTTCAAAGTAGGCACCTTGAAACCTCACACAGTTCTCCCAATTGCCATCAGCAGTCCTATCACATTTTCCTGAGTCTCATGGATGGTCTGAAAGCTCTTCCCATGCAAAGGCAGTTTTAATTTTGGGAAAAGCCAGAAGTTTCAGGGCTTCAAATCTGTGCTGTAAGGGGGCTGAGTGACCTGGGTGATTTGATGTTTCGACAAAAGCTCTGCACAAGATGTGATGCATGAGCGGGCACACTGTTGTGGTGAAGCTGCCAATCACCAGTTGCCCCTAGCTGAGGCCTTCTGAATCACCTGGGTTGTTTCTGCAGAAGAATGTTCAAGTTTAATGCAAAATCTGATGCAGATTATTTGCTTCATGCTGTAAGTCATTTTGAATGCAATGGCAACAGAGTACACATGCTCACTCAACAGTATCTGCTGCCCCCACTGACTAGTACAGTGAAGTTGCCATTGTTCACACATGCACACTACAGCCATTTTCCCCGGCTGCCATTGTTACATTGATATTGTGCGAATCATTCTCATTATATTAACAATGGCTGGAACTTTTCTGGACAGACCTCACATACCACGTTTTCTTTATTCATTTATTGATGGATATTTACATTGTTTTCATGTCTTGGTTATTCTGAATAATGCTGCAATGGACATGTAATGCAAATATGTGTTTGAGATACTATTTTGAGTTCTTATGGATATGTATTCAGAATGTATTTAGCTTTGTCATATAGTAGGTATATTTTTAATTTGGGAGGAATCCTCATACTGTTTTCCATGTCAGCTGCACCATTTTACAATCCCATCAATAGTGCACAACGGTTCCAATTACTCCACATCCTCACCAACACTTCTTGTGTTCTGTTTTTTTGTTTGTTTGTTTGTTTGTTTATTCATTTGTTTGGTTTTGGTTTTATTTGGCTTTGTTTTAGAGTAGCCATTCTGATAGTGATAAGGTAATATCTCACTGTAGTTTTAATTTCCCTAATGGCTAATGGCGGTTAAGTGTGTTTTCATGTGCTTATTGATAATTTGCATATCGTCTATGGAAAAATGTCTACGTAAGTCATATGATCATTTTTAATAAGTTAAACTTTTGTTGTAGGAGTTATTTATATTTTATGGATATTAACCCCTTATAAGATGCATTATTTGCAAATATTTTCTCCCATTCTGTAGTTCGCCTTTATATTCTGTTGATTGTGTTCTGTGATGAACAAGGTTTTGGCATTTACATGGTAGTCCAGGCCCCACACATAAAGGGGCCTGCCTATGCACAGTGATTTGTAGTTATATGCACAATTACCCATCATATAGCTTTCCATTATTCTACCAGTGAGTCTCAAAAGTTAATATCCAGAGAGGGCTCTCACAAAATGAAGATAGTGATTAAGTAGTTTGAGGATTGAGTTTCAGCATTTCTAGTAAGCTCTCAATATAAATGCCAATGCAGCTGATCCTCGGACCATACTTTAAGTAGCGAAAACTCTATAAAATATTTAACTTTTTATTTATGTGAATTTTAATATTCATATGAATACAGATTGAAATTTCAAGCGTAATTTTAAATTCTATAGCTTGCTTCTGTATGTGCTCAGTTAATGGATTAAAGCATGTTCATATTTAAACTATGGACTGAAGATGAGAGTCAACATTGAACTCCTGAGTGAAGCTAGTGTCTTGTTGAATGATTTGTTCACTCAATATAATTCCCTGCAGATTCATCCACGTTTTATATACCAATAGCCCATTCCCTTTTACTGCTCATTCTAATTTCACAGTATGTAATTTCATGGTTTCTTTAATATTCAACCTTTGAAGGACATCTTTGCTGATAACACTTTTTGTATAATATATATAAAGCTGCTAAAAACATGCATGTATACGTTTTTGTGTAAATATAAGTTTTAATTTTTCTGGAATAAATGTCCAAGACAGCAATTGATGGGTCATGTTGTAACTGCATGTTTAATTTTATCAGAGACTGCCAAACTGTTTTCCAAAGCGTAACATTTATAGGCTGTAATATTTTATATTCCCGCCAGCGGTGTATGAATAATCCATTTTCTCTGTATCCTAGGTAGTATTTGGTGTTGTCATTATTTTTTATTTGGCCATTCTGAAAGGTATGTGGTAATATCCTCTGTAGTTTTAATTTGCATTTCCCAAATGGCTAATGATGTTGAACACCTTTTTATTTGCATATTTGCCATCTGTATAACCTCTTTAGTGCAATGTCTGTTTTTGATTTCCCTTCATTCTCTATTTGAATTTTTTTAGCTGTTGAGTGTTGAGAGTTCTTTGTATATTCTAGATACTAGTTTTTGTCAGACATACTATTTGTGTGTAATTCCTTGATCTTTTCATACCCTTCACATGGATTGCCATAGAGTAAAAGTTTATAATTTTAATGAATCTAGTTCATCATTTTTTCACTTTATAGATCATGCTTTTAATGTCAGGTCTCAACTATTGGCTTAGTCAGAGATGCCAGTGATTTTTTTTCCCATTAAATTTATCAGGGGTGACATTGGTTAATATCATATAGATTTCAAGTGTAGATTTCTGTGATGCATGATCTTATATTGCATTGTGTGTCCACCACCCAAAGTCAAATCATCTTAAATCATCATATATATGGCACTCTTTACCTTTTACTGACTCCTAACCCCCTTCCATCTGGGAATCACAATACAAAGGTTTTCATCTATTTTTTTCTAAAAGTTTTATGGTTTTACAGTTTATATTTAAGTTCATGACACATTTTGAGCATATTTTTGTATAAGGTATGAGATTTAAGTTAAGGTTTATTTATTTATTTATTTGTCTATGGAAATCCAATTGCTCTAGTACTGTTTATTAGAAAGGATTTCATTCCTTCATTGAATTACTCTTGCTCATATGAAAAAAATCAGCTGAGTATATTTATGTTTGTCTCTTTTGTGTTATATTCTTCTACTTTGATCTATATACCTAAACCTTCATCAAAACTATACTGACTTGACTACTATAAATATGGAATACACTTTAGTATCGAATAGAGTAATTGTTTCCACTTTATTCTTTTTGGTTTTAACTACTTAACAGATTGTATGCTTTTCTAAATAAATTGTAAAATAAGAGTATATATATATAGATGCACACATATCTTGTAGGGTTTTGGTGTGGATTGCATTAAATCTTTAATCAATTTGGGAAATTTTACCTCTTTACTATGTTGAATCTTTCAATATATGGACATGGTTTATTCTTTATTTAGGTATTTTTAATTCATCTTTTAATATTTTATAATTTACACTTACATACTTTGTACATGTTTTGCTGAGTTTATACATATGTTTCATTTTTTTGGAGCAACTATCAATAACATTTCATTTTAATTTCAGTTTCTGCATGTTCATTATAAGTATATAGAAATGATTGCAGTGTTCCTTATTTTTTCAAGATTTTATTTATTTATTTTTAGACAGAAGGGAAGGGAGGGAGAAAGAGAGGGAGAGAAATATCACTGTATGGTTGCCTCTCATGTGGCCCCCCACTGGGGACCTGTCTCGCAACCCAGGCATGTGTCCTGACTGGGTATCGAACCGGTGACCCTTTGGTTCTCAGTCCACACTTAATCCACTGAGCTATGCCAGCCAGGGCTGTGATGTTCCTTTTATATTGTTCTGGAATTTACTTGAGCTCATTACTATTAGCAGTTTTGTTTTGTTTGTTTTGTTTGATTTGTTACTATTTTTGTTTTTAAATTTTCTATGTAGACAATCATACCATCTGCAAATTGAAAGTTTTATTTTTTCATTTTCTTTAGTATGGCTTTTACTTATTTATTTATTCTTATTTTCTGTTACTAGAATTTCCAGAACTGTGTGGAGTAAATTTGGTGAAACAGGAATCCTTGCCTTGTTCTCAATCTTAAGAGGATATTATTCAGGCATTCATCATTAAGTATGATATCAACTGTAGTTTTTCTGTAGATTTGTTTTTTTGTCAAGTTAAGGAGGCTCCCCTTCATTCCTAATTTTCTGAGCATTTTGACCATAAATGTGTGTTAAAGTTTGTCAACTACGCTTTCTGTTCCAATTGATATGGTTGTTGATATGGTGGATGCATTGATTTATTTTCAGATGTTGAACTAGCCTTGCACACCTCTAATAAAATTCACCTTGTTATGCTGCATAATTATTTTTATATTGTTTCCTTTTGGTTTGCTTATATTTTGTTAAGGATTTTTGTGATTAAGTTCATGAGAGATATTGACCTAGAATTTTTTTTTCTTTATTTCTTCTGTTGTCTTCATTATTTTTTTTAATTGACTTTGTGTGATTTGGGTATCCAGGAAACTCTAGCATATAACATTACTTGAAGAGAGTTTTTGTCTTCTATACATTGGAAAAGATGGTATAAAAATTCATGTTGATTCTTTTTGCATTTGAGTTTGGAACAATTCTACTGCCCATTTTTAAGCTCACTGATTCTATCTTTCGCTTTTTGAGACTACTGAGTCCCTCAAAGGCAGTCTTCATTTGTGTTACAGTCTCTTTGATTTCTAGCATTTCTTTTTCATATTTAGTTTCTATTTCTCTGCTTCCATTATCCATCTGCTCTTATCTACTGTTTACATTTTCCAATATAGCTTTCAACATATTTCTCAACTTTTTACATTCTTATCTGCTAACTCTAAAATCCATGTCATTATCTGAGTCTGGCACTGATTATTGTGTCATCTCTTCAGAGTTATATATTTTTTCTTGCTTTTTGATATGCTTTTTATGTTGTTGAATTCGCAATATATCAGGTAATAGAAACGGAAATAAATGGTTTTTGATGTGAGGATTTATTTTAATCTGGTTAGGAGTTGGTCCATGTTTAATGTTAGCTGTAACTCCAGGTGCCAGAAACTTCAAATTCCTTTGATATTCTTATTTTTGTATCCTTTCTTGACTTTGGACTTTCCTAAGAACTCCTCCTTAGAGAGAGACTGTGACTTGAAGCTCTTCTTAAACAAGAGTCCTTTTGCTGTGGGCCTTTGATCTTCACAAATGTTTATCAAGAGCCATTGCTATTTTGCCCCAACTTCCTACTTTCTCCCTTGGTGGACGTTTTTCACAATCTATTTCCTCGAAGTGCTGACGTTTTTGGCCACTTTTTTCACCAGTATGTGAGACGGAATGTTTGGAGAGGGATACTGTAGTGGGAGGAATTTTCTTCCTTAAAGGTAAGTTTGTGGCAAAGTCTTTTTACCCCGGTGAATAGGCCTTTTGAAGGGGGATACTGTGGGTATATTTCACAATGATGTCTACTTCCTTCCCTGCCACAGCCAAAAGGGAATTTTTATCAAAAATTGGTGGAGTTCTTAGAAGTAATTTGAAGGCCTTTTTCCAGACTGCAGCTCCCAGGAATTTCTTACTCTAAGATTAGTCCACACTCATCCTCTAGGAACTCATCAAAATTATCATTTAAATGTTCCTCCCATCAGATTCTGTTCCAGTAAGTACATCTTGACTGTGTCTTGCTGGGTGTATCTGTTTTTCGGGATTTCCAGGTAGCTGTTTTCCCTAAAATCTCAGTTTTTTGGTGCAGCCAAGAGTCATGACTTATAAGCACTTTCTAGCTAAAGCCAAAACTGGCTGGCTTACTTTTTCTTTAATATTTGAGTAGAAAATAACTAGTAGTAGAAATAATAATGTTTTATTAATTTTTATGAATTCTATAGTTATCTTTGAGATATAAGGTAGATAATATAGGGTAGATAGTTTTATAAAAACAAACAAGAAAACAAACAAAAAGCTTAGTAAACATGTTCTTGAAAATTCAGCATGAATGTGTAATTATTTATAAGCCTTCTAAATGATTCAGTTAGTTGACTGCACAAAACTACCTCCAAAATTGTTTTCTGAACTTTCGCAAAACTGATTAGCTATACAATTCAAGTAACCTACCTTAGGCTTTCATTAAATAATCTGTAACATTATCTCCTCTGTGTGTGCTAATTTATAAATTCCTTGAAGGTGAGATCTGTTAATATATTTTATATATCACTTAAACCACCTAAAATATTACTAAATATATCATAGTTCTATAAAATACTGTCAGAATAGATTAGGAGATGATAAACCTAAGTATGTGTCTGTTGAGTATTGGGGAAAACAATTGCATCCTCCCTATATTGCCTTTGAACCCTTCTCTCAAACATGTAGTTGGTTCTAACTGAGTTATTAGAATGCTGTTCAGTGAAACATTACAGTTGTAGCTATGTGGAAGAGTATCAGTGGCCTTTATATACATAATACATTTCAGTGATGTATTTTTTATACTTGTAAACTCATTGTATTGGCATCATTAGATACATGTAAATATTGACTTGTTATATGTGTTTTGTATAAGAAAGAGAGTTGGTCATTCATTGATTTCTTTATTTGATTACATATATCTTTGAAGGTAAAAATTTAATTTATAGTTATATGTAAAGCTAACTGGAATGTAGACATGAAAGATCTGCTACTTTAAGTCTAATAAAACTATCTATGATCAGATCCTTGTAACATTTTCAGTTTTGAGATTTTCTCTTGAAAAGAAGATAATGCACTTAATTTTTCTTTTTTTAATGCAAAAGAAAAATAATCATGAATATTTGAAATGGTTCATTGAGCTTAGAAAGCAAAAGTATTACCAGTTGTACATTACAGTGTACCAATGTCTATTTCCATGAAAGTTATGAAAATGTCCATTCACTTCATTATGTGCCATTTTCATGGAGTGTAAGCAATATTTTTATGATTAATATGACAGTTTTTAAAGAAATGAACAAACAGTTAAGAAAAAAGGTCATCTGCTAGTTCAACAAATACATAGAAGACAGTAGATTAAATGTCATGCAAATTAACAGTGATAAATCAGTCATGAACCATACACAAAGAAGAAGATGGGATGAAAATATTCTTGATTGAGTACTTGATAAAATTGGATGTATTCTGCTAGATTCTTTACATAAATGAGTTTGTTTTTTTTTTGTTTCTGTTGACACATAGAACAATGTTACTTAATAAATATTTCTTTTTTTATTGTTGTTCAGTTACAGTTGTCCTGACTTTTTCACCATTGCTCTCCCCTACCCTGTCCCCTCCACAGCCACAGTCAGTACCCCCACTGTCTCTGCCCCTGAGTCCTGTTTGTGTTCCTTTGCTTGCCCCTTCCTCTTCTATCCTCTGCTATCCCTCTCCCCTCTTCCCTCCGGTCACTGTCAGTTTGTTCTTTATTTCCAAGTTGATAAATATTTCTTGACTAATGGATTTTAAGGTATAAAATACTTTTATCAAATACAAACAGGCAAAGTTCTAGTTCTGTTCACAGGAGGAAAAGTTTGCTTCCAGAGAAAGTGGAAATTCTAGGAACATTTAAGATGTGAGTAGGCACTTTAAATAGGCCCTAAGTGATAGGTAGCGCTTGCATATGTCTTGTTGGAGAGATAGCCACTCCAATAATGAATGGAAGAATGATTACTTAGTAGTGATTAGCTCCATTTGCCTGAAAAGTAAGTTTCTTGAATATTGGGTAATATCAATAAACAAGGGATTTTGAAACACTTAATTCAGCCTAAGGATTTCAATTCTAAGTCGTAGGAAAGTGAAGCTCTTTGAGTTCCTCAGCTGAGATGAGCCTTGAACACAGATGTGTTTCAGGTTGTTGAGTCTTACAGTGTATGAGAAATGAACTGAGTCACAAAGTGGAGGGACTGAGAAAAAAGGAAAAAGGACTTATGTACATGGACCACGTGTGGTGATTTCTGGGGGGGAGAGTACTAAATAGTGATGGAAAAAGTATAATAAAGGGGAAAAGAGGTGACTGGAGATGAGAGCAGTTGAAAAGCTATTAAAGTATCCCAGGTAATAATGGCCTGAACTCTGAGAGCAGCATAGGAATAAAGAGGTGGTCCAAGGTGAGATAAATTGCCAGACAACGCATCCAGTCACATTCCTATCTATCCTGCTAAATGCATGGTGGTGCTTTTTCATACTATCTTGTGTGAAGGCGGATTTGAAGTTAAAATCCCATTTTCCATCACTGTTTCTTCCTTTATTTCATTATGTGGAAATTATCTTCCATTTCTCCATTTTCCTACATGTTAGCAGTGAAACACCATAAATTGAATAACAAAATTTCACAGCAACCTAAGTATGTGCTACCAGCTAAGCAGCACAGTTACCAATGATAGTGACAAACCACAGTGCATTTTAAATCTCCTAATACAGTGGGAAGGGGAATTTATCTGTAAATTTTGTGGGAATGCCTGTCATTTCAAGATTCATTTTGAATTATATATTTGATTAGATTTATCAGTACAGGTAATTTCCTTTTCTTTTCTAGTGTTCTTATTCCAAATGACTATAGTTAGCTTCATAAAATTTCCCTGAAAAATAATACTTTGACCCAAACATGCTAAGAAATTATTATGAATGTATAAAAGACAAATAAAACAAATGTCAAACTCGACTTGGCAAATCAATAGATCGTGCATTACTTAGACGCAAGAGGTATATTATCAGATTGCACTACTAATTAAAAATTTTCAGAAGAAGATATGTTGCCTCTAACTTGATTAATGAAAATAATATAGTTGTCCAATCATAGTTGCTTGGATTTTTAAAGTATTTCCAGTACAGGTTATAGAGGCAACAAAAAGTATAGAAAATTGAAATATGATGTCCCTATAAGTGTTTTAAGTGATTCAATAATATTTAGAAATCCACTAAAGTATTCTTGCCAGGATTCTTTAGGATGGCTCACCTATCCTCATTCACCTCTTTTTTCCTGTCCCTGAGCTGGTGATGGGTGTGGTAGAGAGGGGTTGGACAGGAAGACAGAAATAATCGGACAACATTTGCATCTCTTTTGCTTTTATATTCCAAATTTTGTTAACATTTCACAACTTTTTTTTAGAAATGTCTCATCTCAAGAAAGTTGGATAAAAAAGCATAATCTTTTAAAAAATTAGTATTTCCTGAATTTTTGAATCACTGAAATAATAGTTGAAAATTGTATGAGAAAGAATTAAAAAGTGTCATTTCTTTATGTAACAAGTATATTTTACAAGCTTTTTATTGTACTGTATTTATATAGCCAAAGGTTGAAATAGTATTCTCGCTCTCTCTCTACCCCTTTCTATTTTAATATATAAACAAGAGACATAAATACTCCCTCTACAGGAATGCTATTGAAGATAGCACTGCTTCAGCCCAAATTGCTTCGGAGCATCTTAGTAACTGTGATGAGAGTTATATAACAACGGAGCTGGGGGAAAGTGGGTTTACAATTGTGAGTATGCAGAACACAGAGTTTATTCTGGTATTATTATCTATTAATTATTGCATTCTTTTTCTTTTTAAATATATTGTATTGATTTTGTTGTTACAGTTGTCCCATTTTCCCTCCTTTATTCCCCTCCGCCTTGCACACCCCCTCTCACCCACATTCCTCCCCCTTTTAGTTCCTGTCCATGGGTCATATATATATATAAGTTCTTTGGCTTCTACATTTCCTGCACTATTCTTAACCTCCCCTTGACTATTTTCTACCTGCCATTTATGCTAGTTATTGGCTTTACCTTTTCCCCCTCTTTCCCCCTCCCCACTCCACTGATCACCCTCCATGTGATCTCCATTTCTGTGATTCTGTTCCTGTTCTAGTTGTTTGCTTAGTTTGTTTTTGTTGTGTGTGTGTGTGTGTGTGTGTGTGTGTGTGTGTGTTTAGGTGTGGTTGTTAATAACTGGCGTTTGTTGTCATTTTACTGTTCATATTTTTTATCTTCTTTTTCTTAGGTAAACTCCTTTAATGTTTCATATAATAAGGGCTTGGTGATGATGAAGTCCTTTAACTTGACCTTATCTGAGAAGCACTTATTCTGCCCTTCCATTCTAAATGATAGCTTTGCTGGATAGAGTAATCTTGGATGTAACTCCTTGCCTTTCATGACTTGGAACACTTCTTTCTAGCCCCTTCTTGCCTGCAAGGTCTCTTTTGCATTATTTTTCATACAAACAATTGTAAACTTACTTTGTCTATACCTGTTTATTGTGAAGTAACGTTATGTGGAAATATACACATATTTTGCTGAATGATATTCCTCAGAGATAAAGCATATGTCTTGTTAAAATAAATTTTAAAATGTCATATCTAGATAGCCACAAATATTCAGAGAAAACATCAATCCAAATGAAGGCCACAGTTTGGAGTTCTCAGCTTTATTCTTAAATTCTGTGGGAATCTTATAATGACTAGTCTTACTGTGTTTCCAAGAACATGTTTGCTAAGATTTATGTTCATGTTGTTTGTTAGAAATATCTACTCGCTCTATATATACACAAAGATAATTCAAGGAGGCTTACAATTAATTTTTAAATTACCAAATTTTGTTTCCACCCAATTAAGCCTGACCTGCCACTATTTTTATCTAGGGGTGGAGGTAATACAACTGGTTGTATGAGCCAGGCCACGAGGAAGATATAGGAGCTAAAATGGGATTGTAGAGAAATTAGGATATGGACACAAAAGGGTAAATCAAAAACTCACACCCAAGGGATTGCTGCCATGTTGTAATTCAGGACTAGCATGAACAGATACCCTATTTGTTGTTTCCCCCCAAAGAATTTAGAAACCTAGATCTTTGAATGTCAAAAGTTTAATTTCAAGATTATTTATTTTTGTAGTTCAAATAAAACTTGCTTTATGTCATATTTGTCTTCTTTTGCATAGATGGCCATTGTCCCCAGAAGAGGCAGTGGGTTACTAAAGGTGCTTGGTATACAAATCACAAGTAATAAATAATTAAGGTAAACATGGTATCCAAAATGACAGATTTCTCTATTCAAGTATGACATCCAAGGCCATTTATTTTTAGGATGTGTGCTTCCTTGAAAAAAATCCAGTACCCATGAGTTTATTAAATTATTCTTTCTTAATAATTAGCTCATCTCTGGGGTATTAAGGAACTTGGATTTTAAATCTATGTTTTATTTTATTATTTTATTTTATATTTTATTTTATTTTATTTATTATTTTTTAAGAAAGCAGAGGAGGGAAGTGGCGAGAACAGGGCGAAACTATGATTCAGCCCTGCCATGGTGGCCTTGTCTGTCAGCGTGAGACACTAGGTGGCGGTGAAGTGTGGGAAGGGGGACAAGTCTTTGTCAGGGGACTTAGTGGGGAATGACTCCTGTTTTTCACTTGCTTTACTCTACCTTATTTTAGTTTCACAGCCAAACATAAGCCGGGCCTTACCAACTGTTAAGAACTAAATGTTACCAATGTTAAGAACTAAAATTATAGCAGTGAGCCAGTAAGGGCATAGCTTCGTGTATTTTAGAGAAGCTAAGCACTAAACAACTAATTAAAATCATTGTAAGCATTGAGAAGAGAGACCTATAAGGTTCTAGTACCCTCCTGACTTTGCACTGTGAATTATTATTTGCCATATAGTGCATGGTTCAGATTTACTCTTGGAAATCTGTTATTGTTTTTGCGTCTAGGTAAACTTACCTAGTTAAATTTAATTGAACTATTGCATTGCCACTCGTAGTTCCAAGCATAATACTACTAAAAAGGACCCAGAAATCATTAAACATAGTTCAGTATCCCAAAAGTTAATGAGAAGTTTTTACAAATTCTGGAAAATTTAATTTGTTGCAAGATTAACATTTGAATTATAAATTATTTGCCTGGAAGGTAGTGACACTTTTTTTTCATCAAGTTGTTTGGGGGCAGTAAAATACTCCCCAGTGTGTGTTTGTTTGTTTTTTATTGGGAGTGTGAACATCAGCCTTTAAAGCATGTTACTAGCTGATTGCCTCTCCTTGACTCACATTTTAAGGTGCTTAAACAAAATATCCCTCTACAACAGTTTGTGGGGAATATTTCATGTTTGAAATAAGTCATTGCCTCCCTACCCCCAAGTTGAAGCTGAGCTAGGGAAGAAGTGGCCTAGAAAATTGTTTTTATTTGATACTCTTTTCTAATACCTTACAACCTCACCATGGTCTATAAGGAACATCTACTTCTTAAAATAGTTCTTTGGTATTCTAAAATGTTTACTTCCAGCAAGAACTTGAGAAATGCTTAGAATCTGCACACAATATCTTACCTTTGATCATCTATCAAAAGCCCTACCAGCCCCTGCTGATGCTGAGTTGGAGGTGTTATCACAGCTTTCTGCCCTCCTTATAATATGTGAGCAGTTCAGCAAGTTTTTTCCAAAACATATGCTATTGCTTACCTCTTTAATGCTACGCCTTGTTGAGGACTTTTAAAAACAATTTGAATTTCTTTAAACAGTTATTTATAAGGATGCCCAAGAAAACAAAAGGAATTTGCACATCCTTTGGTCTCTCATTTTAGAAGTACATGTTGTTCTTTTATTAAGGACACAAACAAACAAAGACTGAAGAAATTTCTAGGCAAAGAGTGGGTTTGCAGTTACAGCCTACTAGTTATCTTGGTTAAATTCTCTAATTCATCTGAATCTTATTTTGCTTCTCTGGAAAAAGAGAACAATAAAATATGTTTGGCTTGCTGAAGTTAATGCCAGTTTAAAATGTATGAAAACATTATTACAAAAATACTGAGTAAGTATCAGTGAATATTGAAATATCACTATGCATTTTATTACCTCCTTTATTCTGGTAACAAAGACTTGGATGCTGGGTGGTAGAAAAATCAGGTTGACCATCTGTGCTAACAAAAGAGGTAATGAGGATTCTAAAAGAGATGTCAGGGACACTGGGATTAAATAAAATTTGATTTCCCATTGAACAGATTTAGTCCCATCTTTAAGGGACCTTCTGTCATGAGCTAGTTTAGCGTAAAATTTTTGGTGGCTTTTTTTCTTGACTTTGACTCATAGGGCATCAAGAAGTATAATTCCAGTGGCATTTAAAAGAAGCCCTGTAGACACTGTATCATTTAAGATGATAGCACAGCTATTCTGCCTGAATTTTAAAATGTCATCCCACATATTTTTCATCAGTATATATTCAGGACCACTTGCTGCCCTTTAAAAAAAATAGACCAGAGCTAGAAATATTGGCAGGTCTTGGTATCATATCCAACCTCAGAACACCTCTTAGATAATACACATTCACCTGAGTGGCTCCTGCTCTCTGAGACTTTGCAGAGACCTTCAGACTTTGAGATCCACACTGCAGAAAGGCAGTCCCAGCTCAGCCAGCAATAAGAAATCTCTGTCCTCTCACTGTACATTGCTGCTTTTTCGGTGCATACTTAAACAAACTCACCAGAACTATCTTGACAACATTAAGTACATAATTTTGTCTGATTTTTTTTTTCCTAAGTGGTTTATATGGAGCAACTCTATCTTGCTTCCTAGTACAGCCATGTTTAAACATAGACCACACAGGAAGACAGATAGAAAAATTTATTTTTCTACTGTGGTATTATGTTCAGCCTTGTCAGTTCCACATTTTAAAAAGTAATGCAACTTTAAATCAGAGAACAAATAAAAACTAAGACAAAACTAAAGGAATCATTATGATATCTGATAATTATGTGACTGTTTTTTGTCCTTGTTTTGTATTTTTGAAGTATTCTTTCAGTGTTTAATCTGTGCCTGGTCCAATACTGTGGTGCACCCACAAACGAGAGAGAAAAAAATACAGTTTGTGCTGGAAAAAAATTACCATTTAGTAAAAAATTCCACCCTGTAAACATACAAACCAATTTGAACAACCTGATATTGATGGGTCCTAAATTTATTTCTGATGTTTTATTTTACTTTGCATCACTCAAAGCTAGACTTTTGGAATTTCCATTTTTGGGAGTGGAGTAAAAGTAAAACAAAAAAATGGAAAGAGATATCTTGTAGGTAATTCTGGAAATAGCAAATGCAGGCAAAGTGAAGGCAAGGACTGCTAATATAAAGTTATTATTTTGTTCCATAATGTTCAAAGAATTTAATACTATTATGATGCAAGTTATTTTTTGTATTTAAAAATGCCTTTATTTTTTAAATTATTTTTACTGATTATGCAATTATAGTAGTCCAAATTTTCCCCCTTTTCTCCACTCCCTCAGGCCATCCCCAAACCATTGTTCATGACCATGGGTTACTCATGTAAGTTCTTTGGCTACTCCTTTACCTACACTGTACGTTACATCCCTGTGGCCATTCATAACTACCTATTCCTACTTCTTAATCCCCTACTTCTTCACCCATTTTTTAAAAGATTTTATTTATTTATTTTTAGAGAGAGGAGAAGGGACGGAGAAAGAGCAATGTATGGTTGCCTCTCACATGGCCCTCACTGGGCACTTGGCCTGCAACCCAGGCATGTGCCCCAACTGGGAATCGAATCAGGACCTTTTGGTTCCCAGCCCACACTCAATCCACTGAGCTACACCATCTGGGGCTCTCTTCACCCATTTTTTGACACCCCCTTCTCATCTGGCAACCTTCAAAATGCTCTCCATTTCCATGATTCTGTCTCTGTTCTTATTTGCTAAGTTTGTTTTGATTGCTATGTATTTATTGCCATTTTATTGTTTATAGTTTTGATTTTCTTTTTTTTTTTCTTTAAATAAGTCCCTTAAACATTTCATATAATAATGGTTTGGTGATGATTAACTCCTTTAAATTTTTCTTGTCTGGGAAGCTGTTTATTAGCCCTTTGATTCTAAATGATGGGATAGCTGGGTAGAGCGATCTTAGCTGTAGACCTTTGATTTTCATGATTTTGAATATTTCTTGCCAGTCCTGTCTAGCCTGCAAAGTTTCTTTTGAACAATCTGCTGACAGTCTTACGGGGGCGCCCCCTAGGTAACTAACTGCTTTTCCCTTGCTACATTTAAGATTCTCACTTTATCTTTAACCTTTGGCATTTTAATTATGATGTGTCTTGGAGTGGACCTCTTCACATCCATCTTGTTTGGGACTCTCTGTGCTTTCTGGACTTACATGTCTATTTCTTTCACCAAATTAGGGACATTTTCTTTCATTATTTTTTCAAATACATTTCCAATTTTTTGTTCTTTTTTTTTCTCATTCTGGCACCCCTATGATGAGAATGCTCGAAGTCTTGAAGTTTTCTGAGAGGCTACTTGCACTGTCCTTGGTTTTCTTCGAATTATTTTTTCATCTTGTTGTTCTGACTGGTTGTTTTCATTTCCTTATGTTCCAAAATCATTGATTGATCCTCAGTTTCATCCACTCTACTGTTGTTTCCTATAAATTGTTCTTTTTTTCATGTAGGGTATCTTTCATTTCTGACTGGATCTTTTTATCCTGCTGAAATCCTCACTAAGTTATTTGAGCATCCTTATAACAGTATTTGGAACTCTGCATCAGATAGATTGCTTATCTCCATTTTGTTTAGTCCTTTTTCTGAAGTTTTGATTTGTTCTTTCATTTGGGCCATGTTCCTTTGTCTCCTTATTTTGGCAGCTTTCCTGTGTGTTTTTTCCCCCCCTATGTATTAGGTAGTGCTGTGATGACTCCCTGTCTTGGTAGAGAGGTCTACTATAGTTGGTGTTCTGTAATGTCCAGTGGCACAGCCACCCTTTTTACCCAAGCTGGGTACTCAAGGAGTACCCTTCATATAGGCTAAGTGTACCCTACTCTTGTAGTTGAGACTTGGATGCTGTTGGAAGATCAATGGATGGGATTTACCCAGGCCAGACAGCAGCAAGGACTGACTGTGACCACTCACCACCAACTCCACCCTCCATTGAAGATCAACTGTGCAGGGGCAGGGTGGTGATGCTCTGATGTGGTCTATAGTTGTCCACTGGGTGCACAGGTCTGGGGTTTCCAAGGTGGTACAGGCAAAGGTCAGCCCCCACCTGTGTTTTGTTTATACCCTGCGTGAGGTATAAAGCAAACTGAGATGTCTGGTAGCTGGGCTAAGAGATTCCCAGGTAAAAACCAAACTATGAATCTAGGCTGGCTGTTGCTAGTGCTGGGCTTGTGGCCACTTAGCAAGAGGTAGGGAGGCTAGGACCTCACTGAGGCCATCTATTGCTTGTTTGATAGGATTTCAGAAATTGTGAAGCATGAACCAAGACCAGCCACTCATATGGAAAAGCTACAGTTAACATTTTGGGTGGGTTTGTCAGTGGGTGGGACACAGTCTAAGGGGATCTCCAGGGCAAGACAAATAGTGTTGGCCAGGTTGATGGAGTCTCAGACATGGCACCAGCCTGCAGGCTCTGGGTTGTGAGGGAACTCAGAAAGGGATAATGGCTTCTGCTGCCTTTCTTTCTGAGAGAAAACTGTCCTCCAGTTCTCACCCTGATGCTTCAGTTCCTCCTGATATTCCACTGGTGCCTTTCAAGCCGCTACCTCAGTGCTGGAGCTCAGAGAGAGTGAATCTGAGTAATCCATGTGTGCATTTTTAAAACGGAACTGCTTGGGACTCCAGAGGTTTCTCCCACCAACTCAATCCCAGCTAGTTTTCACAGCCAGAAATTATAGGGACTTATCTTCCTAGCACTGGAACCTTGGGCTGAAGTGCCTGGTATGGAGCTAGGACTCCTTGCTCCCAAGATATCCCTCTGATATTTTTATCTACTACACATGGATATGGGAGCAGCCCATTGCATGCCTGCATCCATCCTACCTATCTGGGTGAATGTCAATCTTTAATTCCATAGTTGTGAGACTTTGATTCAACTCAGTTTCTGATGGTTCTGAGTGACAGTTCTATATTTTAGTTGTAATTTTGATGTGGTTATCCAAGGAGGCAAGCCATGTTTACTTATGCCACCATTTTGACCAGAAGTCTCAACAAAATTGGTGAAAACTATTTATGTTCTTCACTATTCAGGAGTGTGTTTGTGTATGTATGAGCATATGCACATGCATTAACCTTTAAAAATAAGAAAAATTATAGTGCTAAGTAATACTATTTGAATACTTGAGTTTCCTTCTCTTGTATGGATTCATCAGCTGAAAATCAATCCCAAGTTTCAGCTGCTTGAATATTTCTTCTTTAACCAAGAGGATTGAGAGCAAGCCCATTATTTTCCAAATTTCAGTGATCCTGCACCTTCTTCTCTTTCATTTTTGATATAGGTCTTGTCTAACAAAATTTATTATTGAGAAAAGGAAGAATTAATTAAACATATGGACAGTTGCTAAATGTTGTAGGAAAAGATAATTATGATCTTTTCAAGTACTTAAAATAATAATTATTTGGCCAAATGCAAAACTGAGGTGGTGATGTTTGCAGAATCCAGTGCTAATAACCAGGGCATGGACCAGACAGACATCAAGCCTAAACCCAAGTATACTGTAAATTGTTTTATCTCAACTACCCTGAATGGATGTTCTAATCCTAGCTTCAGTGACTCTGGGCTACTTTCCATTTTTCAATTAATTGAATGGTATTTAAATGACCAGCTGAATAGAATCAGGATTTTTAATAGTTTGAAAGTCTATAGAACTGCTTCCATATCTTGGCAATTGAGTAAATAATGCTGCAGTGAACATAGGAGTGCTTATGTTCTTTCAAATTAGTGTTTTGAGTTTCTTCAGATATGTTCCCCGAAGTGGGATCACAGGGCCAAAAGGCAGATCCATGTTTAATTTTATGAGGTATCAGTAGATCATTGGATGAAATAACTTATGGAGCATTTACACAATGAAATTCTATTTGCCCATAAAAAAGAAGAAAATTTTACCCTTTGTGACAGTGTGGATGGACCTGGAGAACATTATGCTAAGTGAAATAAGCCAGTCAGAGAAAGACAAATACCATATGATTTCACTCATACATGGAATCTAATGAACAAACTGAATTAACAAGGAAAATGAGGACAGACTCATAGATGAAGAGCAGGATGACAGCTGGTGGGGGCTAAGGTAGGTGGTAGAGGGTTTGAGCAAAAAAGGAAAAAGGACTCGTGGACGTGGACAACAGTATGGTGGTTGCTGAAGGGAAGGGGGTGTGAAAGGACTAAAAGATAATGACATTGAGTAAGAAAATAAATTTGCAGAGATAAATTTGACTGTTTGTCTTAGGAAATGCCATTGCTTCACTTGAGTGATATGGTAAAAGAAGCACTAGGCCTTTTAAATCCAGGAAAAGAATTGTGGTCATTTCTTCCCTAGCATCTTATTGTTTGTATGGTTTCAGCCTTAGTCATTAATAGAGAAGAAACATTCCCTGCCACATTAAAATATAAGTGAGAATATAAAAACAAGCATATAATTTAATTTAATAATATGTTTTTGAAATTTTATTTTGTTCTTAAAATATAATTAGAAAATTCACATGGACTTTTTTCACTTTTCTTCCCAGAATACCCTTATTTAACATTGTCCATGGGATCAGTCAGCTCCCCTTCGTAGGCATGCACCATATTTGAAAACAACATTCACAGACTTCTGAGGTAGCTCTAGGCTAAGTTTAAGTCCGTGAGCTAACTCTTTAAGAGATGCTCTCCTGTCACTCCATTCCCTACAGGCACCTCTGCTCTGTGCTGCTCCGGTAGAATGATAGTCTTAGCTTGTTATCCTTCCTGTGTTTTCAGGTCTTGTGTTAAGATTCTTCATAGTTTAATGAATAATTCTTGGAAATCAACAATCTCTTGAGGCCCTGATGAATTCCCAAGCTTACTGATTGTAGTGTGAGAACTATTTTGGAAGCAGAAAGTCCTCTCTTATATAAAACCTCCAAGCTACGTATCCTTCATGTATCCTAAGCTTTCTGTTTTCTGGCTCACCCTGACACCTAGCTTGTCATTTCTTATGAACAGCAGGGTTTTCCATCAAAAATATATTTTGAGATTTTTTTCATATAGCACTAGATATTTATTGTTGACATTGATATAAATGATAATGGAGTGTTGGTGTTTAAAATATAGTTTATTACTTAATGCAAATTGAATTTAATGTCAGACTAATATCATATATCAAAAATGCATTTTCATTGAAATATAATCTTATTATTTACAACACCTAAATTGATTTTTGCCTAGTTGTTCATTTTAATAATATGACTTCTTCCCACCCTAACAAAATGTACAAATCGTGTATGGAAACTAAATATCCTGGTAAGATCCGTATAGTATATAATGTTTTTTGTCCAATAAACACTAGAGGATTATATCTAGATTAAAGATGACCTATCAATGTGAGTCAATTTCCTTAGAAAGTCAGCTGGCTGCTACCCTTTAAAGCAGGTTGAAGTTCTATCTGTGACCATGAATTCCCAAATGAGACTATGATGATTTATATTTAATTTGCTCATTTTCTTTTTATTCCCATGTGGTAATTGGATGCATGAGGTGGTGGACAGTGCTTTATTTACTTGACAAAAACTGTTTCTCTTTCATGACTTAAATATATACTCAAGATGTTTCACCAAATAACATTTCTTCTGGCTGTGATACACATTGTAATCTGTTTTTGAAAATCTTATTTAAAAATTACATCATGATTTCTCATTTATCACATGCTTCTGGCTAAAAATAACCTTTGGGTTTTACTTCCTTTAAAAATAAATGGTTTCTTTCATAATTTCTGATAATTCATGGACTATTCAGAATATTTATGTCATTTTTGGGGGTGGATATCTGGTTGGAGCAAGAGGGAGGGGTTTTATCTTGAAGCTATGTTTACATGGGAAAGTATATTATTTTTACTATATATATATGTATACATATGTGAAAGATTGAGAAAAATGTGCTAATCACAAAGCAGATTAATTTATTAAAAAAGGCTTTTGCAAAAATTATCAACTCAGGGATAGAGATCTAGAGTTCTCTCCCACTCATTTATCTCAACTATTAATAGGTATAGTTTCACTGAAATCCAAATTTTGCATACCTAAGTGTCCAGAAAGTATTCATCTATGCAATATAAAAATAGAGACTTGTATTGAAGAAGATACAAGATACAAGAAACATCGTACATAGGACAATGATGTCTCAGTCCCCTTCAAAGTAGGCACCTTGGGACCTCACACGGTTCTCCCAATTACCCTTGGCTGTCCCGTCATATTTTCCTGAATCTCACTGATGGTCTGAAATCTCTTCCCTTTCAAAGGCGATTTTAGTTTTGGGAAAAGCCAGAAGTCCAGGGCACCAAATCTGGTTCATTGGTAGTGGTTTGAATCAAGTCAGTAGCAACTGCAGCAAGAGACCCTTCTGCTCTGGTAGCAGAACCTGCAATACGAATTTTACCACAACACATTTCATGCCAAGATCCTGTGTCACAATCTCAACACAGTAGTTTCTGGAATCCCCAGATCAGGTTCTAGTTCTCGCCCTGTCAGTCGCCGATCTTTGTTGACTGCAGCCCATAAACGTTCAACATTCTCGGGTGTTCTGCTTGTTGCAGCCCTTCCTGAATGTGAATCACTTTCAACAGATTCTCAACCATCTTTGAAGTGTTTGTGCCACACTTTTATTTGCACTAAGCTCATTTTATAGTACCTAAAAGCCTTTTGAATCACACAATTTCCTCAGAGAAATGTTCAAGATTAATGCAAAATTTGATGCAGATGCATTTCTCTGCTTGCTCCGTCATTTTGAATTCGTCATTCACACAGTGCACATGCTACTCAATGGCGTCTACCGCCCCCACTGACTAGTACAGTGAATTTGTCATTGTTCACACGTGTGCAGTCCAGTCCACTCTCCTTGACTGCCAGGTTACATCAATGTCACACAAACTGTTCTCGTTATATTAACAATGGCTGTGTTTCTTCTGGATAGACCTTGTATGTCTAACACAAATTGTAGTTCAGTTCATTCTATAAATCCTCACTGTATCTTAGCAAATAGAGGAGAATTTTACTAAGAGAGTATGTTGAGTAAGACCATTTTTGAGAGAAAAGTTATTTGTAAAAAGATATTTACCTGAGTGTATATCTTAGGTTCTTAGTTTTCACTTAAAAAAATTTTGTAGGTAGTATGTGGACATGGTACAAATGTGTTCTTTTTAGTCATCTGGACTAATAGAAGTTTTCTTAATTATTCAATAAACAGCCTGAGGAGATAGTTTACGTTATCTTCATATTTAAAATGGACATGTTAAAGGAAAGTCACTGGAGTCAAATTTGGGTTACTTTAAATAATATAAGTAATTTATTTTAAATAACTTAATTTGAAATTGGTTTTTATTTTAGAATGATAATAAAGGTGATTCTGGGCCTTTTGAATAAATGTTGCAAGCTTCTTTGCCGTTGAGTTCTTTCCTAGTAAACTAATCAGTTAGAATACTGTTGATTCTCATAGTTTTTGGGTTCCATTTTTGTGAATTGCCCACTCTCTAAAACTTATTCATAACCTCAAACTCAATACTCTTGGTTCTTTCAAAGTCATTTAAAGACATACACAAATGTAGTGTGGCAAAAATTTGTGTTGCCTTTGCAAGTCTGGGGAAAAATAAGGCAAAGCTCTGAGTTCTTGTGTCAGCTCTCACACTACGATGTATTTTTTGTAGTCTATTTAGTGTTATATCTTATGTATTTTATGCATTTTGTTAGTGACTTCACTGCCGACAGTCCCTTTGAAGCATAATGCTGAAGTTCTGTCTGGTTGTCTGAAGCTCAGGAATTCTGTAATACATCTTACAGAGAAATCACTCATGTGAGATAAGCTTCCTTCGGGAATAAACTATAGTGCTATTGGCTGTGAGTGCAATGTTAATTGATCAATGTTATATTAAAATATAGTGTCTTTAAACAGATTCACTCATAAAATACGTCTTTATATGGATCAGTTGGCTAAAATGTGACCAAGTAACATAACTCTATATTTCTTATATAACCCTAAGGGAATGCCTGTTCAATTCAAGGAATTCAGAAAATGTTATAGAACATAACTAAGCCAATAATGAGATCAACTGTGTATGGCTAAAGTTTCTTAGCACCAATGACTTGTATTGGCATTCGTTTGTTTTACGCAGTGCCCTATATAAGGCCTTTTGTGGGGATATATTCAGCTTAATCTTAATCTGTCTGATCTACCAGGCATGTAGCATTTTCATTTTTAGAAAAAGAATAAATAAATGTTTTAGTGAAGTTTATGTTTCATACTTATTTACATTGACTTGAAATATTTAATCACAGACCAGATTTTACATACCTAGTAAGAGAATGGCCTCAATCATATAAAAAAAAAAATCTATAGTTTCAGTTACTAGAATGGGCTTTATACCTTTGGACATAACCTAGTCACCACTTGGAGTGAGAATGCCCTTTGCTTCTGTTCCCCTTCATAAAGTACGGTCAGTGGTTACACGTGCATGGAGCTGTCTGCTCTATCTGATGATCTTTCATCAGATCGTACTTGTGATAAAATAAGATAACAGCACCTTGGTCAGGTGGAGATGATGTTCACTTTTTTCTTCCTTTTCATGCCATTACCTATAGCATAAGTCTGTTTTATGGCTGCATTTTACCATGAAAAAGGAATGAAAAATACCCACAAAAATCATGCACTTCACGTAAGACTCAGCAATGAAGTGTTTATGAAATACAAATTTTAGAAACTCTTCATTATCTTTGCTTTGGTGCCTGAATTCATCCAACAATCAGAGAACTCTTTTGCTGTTTCTATGAAGGATTCATAACTTTAGATCGGAAGGCAGACTTTTATTTGCGTAGCTACGTATGCAGTCACATTTTATGCTTCCTTTATTGGTACCCGAAGATTAGTTTGTAATTTACTGCTACCTTTGCTCTCTTGCTTTAGATGTGAGGAGAGAGGAAATAAGGATCTGGAGTCATGATTTTGTCTCTCAGATTCTGGAAGCTGTTTACTTATGCAGTATTCTTTTGTTTGACTAAGGCAGTATAAAGCTCCGAAAGAAGAAAAGAACTACTGATGTGGCCTCTGTCTAAGCAGCAGACACTGACACTGTAACAACCATGTAGCCAGTAAACCGCTGTGATTTCACAGTAACAATCACGGAATGTTCTGCTGGAACAGAAAGTCGCTAAGGCCTTTGAACTGGCTTGTGCTGCTTTAATAATATAGTGTTTTCCAGTTGTTTCTGGATAAGAAGTCAAGGAGGAGTTAATTTTTTTTTTATAATTTCAAGTTAAATAATGCATTTTAAAGGTATTTTCTCATGATTACAGGTTAGGATTAAATATATTACATTTTTGATTTGTCATTACAAAAACATAAGGGCAGATAGGACTGAGGTGGAAATCCAACAGAAAATTTCTTTTTACGATTTCTCATGAATACTTCCCCAGAATGCCAATATGTACAATAGAAATGCTGACAGCTTTCAGAGTTTTTACTGTAACTCTACCTAAACCATTTTAAAAGACAACTGCTTTCTAGTTGTCTTTGACGTTCACAGATCACAGTGAAATTGTCGTTTTTGCCTGCCTTTGGAGGGCATGCGTGTACATGCCTCAAAATTTAAAGTTATGTCCAAAATGTCACCAGTGTGTTCAGGTAATTAAGACAGTACTGGCTACAAACAAACAAACACACACAAAAAATAAGACTATGGAGGCCAAGAAAAACTATGAATGTTTTAATAACGATTACTATTACCTGCACTTCTGTTTTAACGATTTTCAAACACGTGTCCCACTGGCTGATACACCCGAAGTCACCCCCTTTGCTGAAGCTCTCAGCGGTAAGACTGTACATTCTGTGGCAATGGGACTGGGTGACAAAATCACAACGGGACCTGGCAAGTCATTTTCCAGCAGCAGTCTGTATGTAAAAACTTTTCATCTTAAACTCATGCCCACAGCCTTCCACAGCAGCATTTTTTTGTTGTTCTTCTTCTTTTACATAGCAGGGGCCTTTGTTTGGCTTTTGGTTAACATGTGAATAAAATTTCGGGTTTTATTGTGCCCTACAAGCCCCAGTGCTTCTGTAGCTCCTGGCTACTTCTTTGACATAGTTTTATCAATCTACCTGTCTAGCCTTTGCAAAGTACTCTTCTTTTTCAACTTTATAGCCTTTCTACCCTTTCTTCCCTCTGTCAAAAACTTCTGCAGATTTATTCGTGACCTGCTTCTCATTTTGACATCTCTCAGAAAGGATTTCTCTGACACCTCAATAACTTTACAGTGTTCTTTTAAATTCACAAGACTTTTAACTACCAAAAATAATACCATTTATACATTTACTTGTTTTGATACCTAGAATGATATCTCTTACAAACAGGAATATAGTTTTTGTTTGTTTTCGTTTTTTATTTGTTTTGCCCCACTCTATCCCAAGTACCCAAATGTCCCAAGTACAACATAGTAGATACACAATAAACATTTGTTGAATAAATTAAGCAATTTTATCTTAATATGTTTTATGCTTTTGTTTCATTTTTATTACATCAGGAAAGGAAAAGATATTTCACACTAAAGTACAGACAAGTAAACAAGGATAGTTAAAATAAGAAAGGCAGCATGCGTACGTCGTGTTCAGATGGCAGACTCTGAAAGCACAGGGCCTTGCTAGGTTTAAACCCTGGCTCTTAAGCTTGCTAGCTGTGCTAGTGTGGCCAACTTACTCAACTTCTCTGTACCCCAGTTTCCTTGTCTATAAAATGGGATAAGTACAAGATAAACACCCATCCCTCTGAATTATTTTAAAAATTAAGTGAATTAGTTCAGATAAAACTTTTGGACAAGTGCTGAGTATGTAAGCATTTCTATAGTATTGGCTGCTATTATTAGCATCTACATTAAAATATTCAGTAAAGGAAAGAGACCACATTGTACACAACATGGGATAAGGTGGAGTGAAATGATAAAGATTGGAAGGAGCTTGATTAGAACATACGATTATTTCTCTGCATTTGCTAGTCAGGCACCTAACAAAAGCAGTGAATTCCATTCCAAGTCTTCCAAGTGCCTATCCTTGTTGGGGTGAGCCAGTAGCTCCAAATATCTCTGTATTCAGAAATATTTTTAAATTCACCTTCACAAATTATTCATTTATAATACTTTAGGGGACATTTTCCCCCTACTTCAGCTTTGAAAGCTAGGATAGATGTAAACTTTTTAGAAGTAAGAGACAGATGGGAAGAAAATATTCACAACATTGTGCTCCTCATTGTCAATAAGCAAGTGCTAATCATTAGCCGTAGGTTAGGCACACCTCCCAGCAAAACGTATACATGACACACAGAAATACAGACACACTTGTGTGCATTCTGGAGTGGCTGATATTGCTAAGCAATCAAGGCTCATCCTTTTTGGAGAGCTAAAATACTTTAGAATCCTTCTTAGCATGAACTTGAAGTACTCACTTCAACCAATCAAACTGATAAAAGTTTTTGAGAGCATAAATTTTTTTCTCCTTGGTTAATTGCCATATCGCCTCAGTGCTGGCACAGAAAAGATGCTCAGTAAAATATTCATTGACTAAATCATTTCCATGTTTAGGCATTTTGAATTTCAAATAATGACATCATATTTTTTAAGGCAAGTCATGATGCTTCCATGCACAAGGAGTGAGGAGATAATACCTTAGTTCACTTTCGTTGTACCTCAAGTTTTGTTAACAGATCTGAAAAAAAATGTTGGTTGTAACGTTCCTGTTAATTTACCTGTTACCCCAATCTGCTTACTCCTGTGCTTTATTATAGACTTTAGCCAACAGATATCAATGAAAACATCTTCTCAGAAGATGAGACAATATTTCTGTGATCCACATTCCCAGTCAGTCATGCAACTTCTGGTTTATTCAGCCTTTCCCAGCCTTTCTTCTTTACTTCCCTTTTGTTGCCTGCTTCCTCTACATCTGCAAAATCATCCTGCACTATCTCCATGGCTCTGAGCTAGGACTTTATTTTCCTCTTTTCTCTAGCTCTACTGCATCTGCTTCTGGGAAGCATGGCCAACTTGCTCAAAGTCAGGTAACCTTGCGTGGGGCCAGGCCTCCTGGGGAATGTCTCAGCTCTCATCTTCTCCATCCAATGTGGTGATAGAGCAAATACAGGCACCCTCATAAGGCAAGGACACACGCACATATTTTGTTTTTCATAACTGTGACCACCTAATGTTCAATTTAGAGCAACATAGTGCTAAACTCATGAATCTGATGTAATTGATGTCCAATCTGATGTTTTTGAGAGTTGTTCCTTATTAGTATACTTAAAGAACCACACAGTGCAGATAGTTTACTTTTTAGTTCCCAAATGGCTTTATTTCAAATAGGCATTGAGTACTGGCAATCCATGTTGAAGAATAGTAGCCCATAACGCACATTAACTCAATAAAGTATTACAAAATTATTAACATAGAACTTGTGAATATGTTGCATAGATCTTGCTACGTAGATCTTCTGTATGTTGGTGCTTTCGGAGTTTATAAACAAACCCAAAATATATAAACATGCAAGTAGTTTTATTGATTAAAACAAAGAAAACGGATGTTTGAAAATTAATACTTGCATTATATCTAATATTATAGGTCAAGTATCTTTCTTCTCTGTGCAATGAATAACTCCAGACGTGAAAGGAAGTGACTACACATCTTTGTGACTCGGTTATACCATCTACCCGATCACACCTCACTCATAGTTTTTGTGAAGATCAAAGGAACTGATGTGTTGAAAGATCTTAGACAAAATGCCTTATACAATGAATACAAATATGTATTAGATGTTATTGTAATTGTAATTATGTTTACTACATACACATTTTACACATTTTAATCCATGTTTAATCTTTAATCAGTTTTCTGAAATAAAATTTATAGACTATAGATTTGCAGGATGTAATTTTCTCTAAATTGTAATATGTAATTTGTTTCCTTGAGCATAACAACTGTGAAGGGTGAGGTAACAAAAAGAACAAAGACTGTTTTAAGCACTACTCTAATTCTTCTAGAAACATATCATTTTCAATAGATAAAAATCTTCCATAATTATACTTAATACAGGAAGGAAAACAAAGAATAAAAAATGTTTTGTAGCTTGGAAGGTAGAAAACCCTAATAGGGTTTTCCTTAGTATATTTAAAGTATGAAAAATAAGCTATGCCATAAACCTGAGATTAAAGAACTTTAAAATAGTTGACAAATAGAGATTAAAAAATAGGGACATATCAGATTCACCTGGTAATTA